>VNJU01004266.1:0-54248 GCA_008042675.1 Drosophila seguyi
TTACCATCGATATCGATGACAAGCGGATAAAGATAATTATCGATAGAAATACTTTGCTTGTGCACTTTGTAGGCAATAATACAGCAACTATCGGATAAGAACAACTATAACAGTCAGTGAAAAATCAGCGAAAAAATTACCATCGATATCGATGACAAGCGGATAAAGATAATTATCGATAGAAATACTTTGCTTGTGCACTTTGTAGGCAATAATACAGCAACTATCGGATAAGAACAACTATAACAGTCAGTGAAAAATCAGCGAAAAAATTACCATCGATATCGATGACAAGCGGATAAAGATAATTATCGATAGAAATACTTTGCTTGTGCACTTTGTAGGCAATAATACAGCAACTATCGGATAAGAACAACTATAACAGTCAGTGAAAAATCAGCGAAAAAATTACCATCGATATCGATGACAAGCGGATAAAGATAATTATCGATAGAAATACTTTGCTTGTGCACTTTGTAGGCAATAATACAGCAACTATCGGATAAGAACAACTATAACAGTCAGTGAAAAATCAGCGAAAAAATTACCATCGATATCGATGACAAGCGGATAAAGATAATTATCGATAGAAATACTTTGCTTGTGCACTTTGTAGGCAATAATACAGCAACTATCGGATAAGAACAACTATAACAGTCAGTGAAAAATCAGCGAAAAAATTACCATCGATATCGATGACAAGCGGATAAAGATAATTATCGATAGAAATACTTTGCTTGTGCACTTTGTTGGCAATAATACAGCAACTATCGGATAAGAACAACTATAAGGGTCAATTCCTCACTTGTTATCGTTACAAATAAACGATAATAATCGAAATAAATCGATTGTCTGAGCCATATAAGACATTAAAGCAACTATCGCTTGGCACTTTTCATTGGCACACAAAATAAACCCAAAAGTAAAAAAAATACATAATGGAAAATTACTGAAAACTGTCATCATTTAACGCCGCTGACAGGCATCGTTTCGCATATATGCAAATCAATCAAATTCCATTAAAATAAAGCTAGCCAAGTAACGAAGCCCCCAGACCGAAACCCAGAGCCTGGGACCCCATGGCACAGTCACATCGCATGGTATTGATGCTGTTCCCCTAATGAAATATGAATTATTAATGCGACGACACATAATGGATGTGGCAGAACACACACACACACACACACACGCGCGCGTGGGTGTGTCTGCGTCTGGGCCAGGTTTTTGTGTGGGCGTCCAAAACCCAGAGCAGAGTCAGATCCCAGAGCCGCACCTTTCACATCCCACAATCCCATCCAGTGACTGCCAAACCCCACTGCCATCAGCCAATTAAGACACCTTAAGCATCCCTCCCGAAAAAGGTGTTTTAGCCAATCCAATTGGCCTTAACCTTCTCTGGGCTAAGTACTCCGCTTTTGCGGGCGGGGGAACTTCGATTCTATAAGCCATAATGCCAATAGCTAAGTGTCAAATAGAATAGAAAACTCTGAAGAAGAAAAAAAAAAGAAGCCCAAGAAAAAATGAACAAGTAGAATTATGACGCTCTTTTGATGCAATTACCTGAGGATGAGTTTGCCAAGTTGGATAAGGATATGGGAATGGGAGGATGGAATAGGGATAAAAAATTGAGGAGCCATGGCTGAACAGAGAGAAAATGGTATGTAAAATTAAAGAGTTTAAAACTATATTCATACTCTTTGGGAAAATTAAAGATATGGGTTTAAATTATAGGAAAAGTCTTATAAGTAATACATCATATTTAGTATATTTATGAGCATATTAATAATCATCTTAATAACAAATTATTACAAACTAAAGCCCTTTTTAAACCAGCTGTATAAGTCGTAAAAATATACAACATTTTGATAATAAAAAGATTGCCATATAAACATATTTTGATAAATACATACCAAAAATAAACCTCTATTTAGTTATCGATTACTTTTACCATTTCGATTTTTAATCTGTTCTGGTTTTCACAAACTTTTTGCAATCGTTTCATTATTGAAATGTTGTATATTTTTACGACTTAAACAGCTGGTTTTCAATAGTATGCAGATTGTATACCTTTTAATTATTAAATTGTTTTTTAGAAGCAAATTAAAACCAGCCATTGATTTTTAATATATATATATTTACACAAGAGGCTGCCAGACTGTGTAAAGTGTCAATTTCAGTGGCTCCAATTATGTTTCCTCTTAACTTTCAAGGTTAAATTAGGTAAATTTAATTGATTTAGTTATGAAAATATTATGATATCTTGCTTTTATAAAATTAATGCTTTAATTATTATTTAGAAAGGATTTTAAACTGTATGTTTCTTTCCACCAAAGGAGTGGCAGCCTTGGCAACAAAAAACAATGCTTGTTTTTAGGGGTAAAAGAATTCCTAATAAAATTAATACGTACTAATTTGATAATTGAAATATTTAATATTTTAATAATAATAATAATATTTTAATAATTAAATATTTTATTATTTTATTTTATTTGCAATTAACATTTAATAAAAGGAAAATGGATTATTTTTTTGAATTTCTACTCCTAAATAAGTGCTGAGTTTGTGTATGTAATACAAATTTAAATAGCTTCTAATATCAGGCTAAAATATATCAACTTTTCTATACCTTTTTAAACTTACATTTAAAATACAACTTCGAATATTTTCCTTCTTAATTTTTGACCCCGATTTGGCTTCTTTATTATCAATTTCCAAAATGATTAATGTTTTAATACCATTTTAAAATCAACACGGTCTTCGCTCAGTGTAGTTCAACGCTCTGAGAGGAGCGGGATTCCCCCGTACTTAACGCTTCTTGCACATTCCCACTTAAGCGTTCAATTGCTGCGACATCCCTGCCGCGCCAGGACTTGCGCCAGGACACCTCACAGCGTACCGCATCAGCACATCAGCACAGCCATCGCCTGTTTTGCGCCGTGAGCGGTTTTTTTTGTTCGCATTTTATCGGATTATTGACAGCCAAGTCGGTTTGTCAGTCTACCGCATCGGCTTGTGGATTCTCGATTTGTGGCGGGGATGAGGCGATGCGGGGAGGCGCACTGAAGTGAAGTGGCTTCAGTCGCAGGAGCAGCAGCAGCAGGAAGCACCCACACACTCCGGCACTTATCGGATATAGCAATGCATATATGTACATATAAATATAACGAAATCGAAATCAAAATCGAAATCGAGATAAAGAGAAATCAAATGAGACAGGGATGCCCATTGAGTGACCCTCAAGAGGCTGTATTTTATTTTATTGAAATCTTGAATTAAATTGAAGGAGGCTTAGTGCTACTTTTAAACCTACTGATTACCTAATTACATGTAAACATAATGCAAATTATGTTATATTATATACCCATATATTGGGATGCTAAAGAAATCACCAAGGTTTTAAACAACTTTTAAAATATATTTAAAGTTTTGCCTTAAAAAAATATTTAAAAAGAAATCGGTGCCTCAAAAATCATTGCATACTTTTAAGGTTATTTTTATGGGTTTTAAGTCTTGAAGTTAATTTTTATGATCACTTGAAAATTCATTTTTTATATTATAAGCCCCAAGAACTTAGGCTTTTAACATCCCTCAAAAGGTATTTAAAAGTTGGCTTAAAAAACATTTTACACGAAATTTGATACATATAAAAAATGGCATGCATACTTTTAAGGATATTTTGTTCAGGATTAAAAAAAATCTTAGTAATTTCTGTAGATACCTAAATGATTTTTTTATAAACAAAAGTTCTAAAAACAAACTTAAATAAGTAAACTTAACATCCATAAGAAAAATGTTTACAACATTTTGAGTTGAAGGAAAATCCAAACGAAATCACGCTGAGTTCGTGCCTCAAAAAATCATTGCATATTTTTGGGACCATTAAAAAACCCCTTGTAATACCTGCATAATTAATTGTATAAATCAAAGCCTGAAAACGTAAATTTTCCTCAAAAGAAAGACTGTTTTAAACTGAAATACTTGCTTAAAAGTGATAAAAGTATTTATTTTTCATCCCTGACTGAAACTGGAATATCCGTGCCCTGACCCACTGTTCACCTGATATGCACATTCACGTTTGTTTTTTTTTTTGTATTTGGAAAATCAGTTGTTCGGTTGGTTGGCCTGGCAACCAACGATTGACTCACTGCCACCGATAAGAGCCCAAGCTGCAGTCAGCGAGCGCCACTCTAGCGCATCCTAGACAAAGCTTCAGCCACAGTCCCAATTCCAGTCCCAATCCCAGTTTCAGCCCCAGTTCCGATCTCTCTGGGAGTACAGTAACCCAGCCCAGATCCGAGCCGCACCTGACCCCCATCTCTGAGCGTACCTGCCTCCCTGAAAGCGCTGAAAGCAATTGTTGGAGCGTTCAACTGTGATGACGATGATGACAAAAGCACTTGATGCGCTTAAAATTGCTGGGAGGGATTGGGATTGGGTTTGCGTTTGGGTTTGGAATTGGAATTGAGAGTGGGAGTGGATGTAGCTGGATGGAAAGCGGGGCAGGAAAGTGGGAGTGGAATTGGGAAACGGCGATGGTTAATGCGTAAGTTCCATCCACATCCACTAGAGTGGACTCGCGACTCTTCAACTGCAACTCGAACGGCGCGTTGTGCTTCCGCGAGTGCTCAAAATAAATGAGTGACCAAATTATTGGGCACAATATAAATGCACTCAATTCAATCACTTTGGGCACACTCAATGCAATTAAGTGATCGCACTCGGCCTCAAGGCAGTAGTGTGGGTGCTTTAATGGAAGCAAAAGCAGAAGCAGAAATCAGAAGCCGAAGCATAATCTACTATTTGATAGAGTTAATAGAGTTCTTAAAATATTATTTCGCAATTAAACAAAGAGTTTAATGTAATAGTAAAAAAAATCTGAAATCTCTGAAAAATATAATATAAAAAAAAATGTTATCGATATTTATCGATGACTGTCGTTAAACAGGTACGCATTATTTGAATGTATATTATATGAATTTTAAATTAATTGCAGTAAACCCTGTCTGCGAAAAAAGTTACCACATTAACAATCATTTATCGATGATAAGCGGAAAAAGATAATTATCGATAGTAAATGTTTTGTTAACCATTTCTAAAAAATAATAGATATTAAAAAAACTGGGACGAGAAAATTGTGACAGAAAATTATTCTGTTGTTTTTGTGACAAACAACAAGAAATAACAATCGACAGTAATCGATTGGTTTAGCGATAAAAGGCACTCAAGCAATTCGATGTATTGTAAATTTCCCTCTGAATTCTTTGTTATGAGTTTCCCCTGTATACAGTTAACACATTCATTCCAAAGCCCAGTTGAAATAAACCAAAGTGAGTGCCAAATGAATGCATGTAATCGTTGTAATTTGCATTCAAATGATTCGCCATAAGTCACATCACTCAAACTGTAAACGTAAACGTAAACGTTAACGTAACGAAAGCGACGATTACGCACTGTGAATGCTAATGAATTTTAGTTTCGTCGGCTTTACTCGCTAATCGGCATGTACAGAGAAAAGAAATAATACTTAAAATAATATAAAGACATTATGTATTATATAATAATTAAGGCAGAGGGAGAAGAAATAATACTTAAGCAGTATAAATATTATATAAAACAATTATATAATAATTGTAACACTCATTGAACGGTTTAAAGTGATCTTGAAAACGTGACTTTAATATAGTTTAATTTCTTGCCTTTTTATTAATTGTATAAGAAATTATTGAATGATCTTTCTATAAAATTATAAACCTAGAAATTGATTATTATAACAATATAAAAAAAAATACCCAAACTAAACTAAATTAGAAGCAAAATAGTCTGTAATGTATATGCCAAAAATGCAGTTTAATATATATAAAATAATAATAATTATATAATATAATATATAATAAAGTAACCAAAATATTTTTAAATGTTTTTCAAGTATAATTATTGCAGTGAGTGTGTATATTTCTCATAGGATAAAATGTATATTTTATATATAAAAAAAAACTTATTAAAATAATACTTATAAGAATAATAATTATAATAATAATAAAGTAATAAAAATACTTGAGTTTATAATATGTAATTTAATTTTTTAAGACTTCTGTGTACTCATAAGCCTTTTTTTGTCTCGTGTGTGTGTGCAGGGGAAGTCCCTCGTATGCCAATCGTTCGATGAGTCGCACTTTTAAATATATATAATATTTTTTATATTTTATATACATATATGTACATTTATATATTGTTTAGTATATATAAATTATCTAAATGTTAGTGACTACTCTGCGGCTTTCTGGCATGCCACAGCGTTCACTTTCAATTACCAACAAATTTTTTTGTGTTTTGAAGTTTTGCTTTTGCATTTTCCATTTGTTACTCCCCCTCGTTTCCCCTTTCCTTACCCTCTATGTTTTTATTTATTTTTATTTGCTTAACTTTTGATGGAAATTGCATTTTGCATTTGTTGTGGCCTGTCAAGTTTATACTACGTTTGCTTGGAGCTTTTCTTTTTGTTTCGTTTTTTGTTTTACTTTGCTTTACTTATTTTTTGCCTTTTCTTTTTGTTTGTTATCGTTATTGTTTTACTTCTTTTTTTTTGTTTTAATTTTGTTTTCCTACTTTAGTTGTGTCTGTTTTTGTTTCCACTTTTAGTTTCAGTGTCTGCTCTTATTTTTTTATTTGAACTTTTTTTGTATTTTTTCCTTTTTGTTTTTTGTTTTTTCACTTTGTGTTTTTACTTTTTGTCTATGTGGTGGTCGTTGTCTCGTTATTGTTTTTGTTGTTGTTTGTTTCGTGTGCGGGTTTTGTTGAATTTTTAATTGAATTTTGTGAGCACAAATACTTCCTCGATTTTTCCCATTTTCCTATGTTTTATTTTTTTATTTTTTGTATCTGTGCTGGGAGGGGCGGACGCCAATGGTCACTCACTCAGTTATGCCGCCATAAGGGGGGTTTTCCGGCAATTGCCGCCGGACTGCCTGGGCCCGCAACATGTGCCATAGAAAAAGCTGTTTTTTGAATAAAACGTGGAAATCGTTTTTCCATTTCAATTTGAACGAAACACAAACTGCAATTAAATGGCTGGATTTCAGCTCCCACAGCTGCCATCAACACATTCCAATTGTTTTTAGTTGTGTTTCTGGTTAATTATAGTATTATTTTGCATTAATTTGCTTACTTATATATAAGTCAGAACTCATGAAACTACAAGATATTACTCAAATTTCAATGCCTGGAAATGCCATTTATCTGTAGAGAAATGTAGATTCAATCTTATGCAGTCAAAGCCCAAATTTTGGTTTATAATTCCCCCCACAAACCCCTTAGATATTCGATTCCCTTGACTTACCTTCTTGGACAGCTGGGTGATATCGACGGGGGTGACACGGTTCAAGGCCGCCAGGCGCTGCAAACGCTCGCGGGCGTGCTCCTCAACGGCAATAACGAAGGCGTCCTGCACCGAGTTGCCAATGTCCCAGGCTGCAAGGATATTATAGACGAGAGAAAGGCGATGATTAATTCAGGCACATTAAGCATTTAGCTAGGCAAAGGGGGACGGGCAGGGAGCTGGGGCAGTGGCAGTGGCAACAACAAAGGAACCAGCAAATGAAGGCAAATAAACGGGGGTGCGGTCAAACTTGCTTAATTGCTGTGATCTGCCAAGCAGAAATGACCTAAAATCGATAGTGTCGATTCAGGCACACACATTGAATAAATAATGGGAGGGAAATAGATATATATGTATATAAATATATTGGAAAATATATACAAAAACGCAGCTTAAACAAGGCGAAACCTTTATCTTAACTCTAAAAAATTAAATACTAAATTACTCTGAGTATATTCAAAACCTAAGAGTTTTATCCCAAGGGATGGTCTGATTTTTAAGAATTTTTTTCCTTCGACTAGTACATAGAAAGTACCTTAATTTTATTGTCATTTATAAACATATATTTCCAAAATATAAATATATATATAATATATAAAAAATATTCCAAAATTAAAATGTAAAACCAATTTCATTTTTATTTTTTGTTGTTTTTTTAATAAATTTACTATTTTGTATGGCTTATTCTTCAGTGCAAAAAAAACGTACTTGACCTATCCAACACATCCTAGCAAATGCAATGACCGCATATATGTTGAATAAATGCTATAAATTAAATATTAAATATTTTTTAAAGCAACTCTAAGGTTAACAACACCCTTAAATGTTCATTAATTGTCTCTTAAATAACTCAAAGAAAAGTGTCCTTAAATACCATTAATTGTTTCTTAAGTAACTTCAGGAGAAATGCTTTTGATAAGCGATTTTCATATACTATTATTATTTCTATTGAAAATATTTATACAGCTGGGAAATCCTTTTATATATCCCCCCCCCCCCCCCCCCCNNCCCCCCCCCCCCCCCCCCCCCAACTCCCCTGCTTAGACTCGCTTCATAAAATCCTTTATGTCCACCCAGTTGCCCCTTGAATTTACGACACTGACCTCTCCTCTAAGCAAGATGATGCCCGATGACGAGCTGTCTGGGATATGCAGACGTGAAAACCACATCATTCTCGGGCATTTTGGAATCCGGAATTTGGTAATACCCACAGGCACATTCACTGCACTCATGGGGCGATGTGTGTATGTGAGCCAAGTCATTCAATACATATTCATGAGTGCATTCACATACAGGCCACAAAATGCCATCATCGGGGGAATCGTTGCGCCAAGGTTTGATCCTTTTATACCATCCTGGAAACGGTGGAGCCCAGCCAAGCGGGCAACTGTCAAGTTTTCGTCTTCATCTCAGATCCTTCGTCCTTCCCCCTTAACTTTGTTCAGCGGGGAAAGGGGGGTTAAGGAAAGTTTTTTGCTAAAAATTCGTTGGTTGCTGACAGCAACGACAACATGGATTCGCCACTTTCCCTTCACTTTCTCCCCGGGATGGTGTGTCCTTATCCGTATCCTTCCACGTTGTCGCCAGCCAACGTCTTCGCCCACTCAACGCTTCAACTTTTCTTGTCACTTTTATTGCTTTTCGGCTGCACTGGCTCCTCCCTGGCCCACCTTGCCCCCAAAAAGGCAGCCCTCGTGACCTCGGCTATAATTTCATTTTGCTGCCCTTGCGTTTTCGGATGTTGATTGCGCCGAAAAGCGGTCGGCTTTAGGGGGTGTCAGGGAGGCAGGCAGGCAGCAGCGAATGATTTTAATGCGGAGGAGAGACACGGAGACACCCTGACCTACAACCTATATACAGGGCACACACACCCCCACTCTTGCCCCGCTAAGCTCCAGCCCCCCAAAAACCCCAATAGCAACCCCATTCCTCCCGCTGGGCGTTGAGCGTGCCCGGGCAAAAAGTGGAGCGCTCGGGCCAGATCCAATTAGGCGCCGCGTTGTCAGCCTCGATGTCGCTACATGTCGTTGAACCCACACTCAGCCCCAGGCCCAGCCACTGCACTGCGGAAAAAACTAACTAAATAATACTGAATAATAAATATTTATACAAAAAAAGAAAGAAAAGAACAAAGAACAAAACTATATAAAAAGGAACTTGAGAAAAGTAATACAAAAATAAAAAAAAAATAAGAAAACATTGTTAAACAAATAAAAAATTTAGTTTAAAAATGTAATAGCCTAACAATAAACTTAAAAAAACGTAATAATAAATATATACAAATAAATATATATATTCCAAATAAATTAAAAGGAAGCAAAGAACTAATCGATATAGAAAAGCACTTATAAAAGCACTTCAAGAATAAATAAAAAATAAAAGATATTTTTAAACAAATGCAAAATATAGTTTAAGCAATTGATAAATTTATACAAAAGTACAAAATAATATATATTTTTAATAATAATAAGTAAAAAAAGTACTAAACTAAAAAAAAAATGGAGACTCCAAAAGAAATACAAAAATAATTAGCAAGTTTAAAACAAACATAAAATCAATTACACAAAAGAAATATTTTAATTAAATATGAAATAAATGTAAAGAAACCAATTTAGAATTCTCGAGAAAAGAACTAGGTAATATTTTCCTCAAACTAAAATTAATTATAAAAATTTAAATAAAATAAGAAACAAACACAAGAAACGAATTTCGAATTGTCAAAATAAAAACTTGGGGATTATTATAATAATTTTTCGTTATTTTAAATATAGAAAAACACTTGTCTGTTCTACAAAAATTTTCAAATTATAAAAATAAAGAGCTAGTTTTTAACAATTTTAAACATTAAATTAATTTGAAAAATAAATACAGAAAAGAAGTTTGTAATTCTTGCAATCGGATTTGGAAATTATTTTTAAATGAAACGAAAATAAAAACAAAAAAATTAAAGTGATCTAACCAGGATAAGGAATAATCAGACAAAAAAAGTGTATTCAGAATTCTACAAATATTCTGAATGTAAAAATATAAAGACTAAATTAAACTAATTAATTAATACATTTAATAAAATAAGGGAAATTAAAAAATGAAAAACTCTCTCGAACTCTGGGCATAGGAACTAAGTAATTAATTTTAAATTTAAAAAATCTAACAATAAGGTTAGCATTTTTTAATATTTCTAAATATTTCAATTAATTTTTTTTTTTATTTTTTTTTTTATTTATTTTGGCCAGTGAAAACTGTTGGCAAGGGTTCGGTGCGGGGGCGTTTCGTGCGAGTTGGAGCTGCTAGCCAACGTTTGCCTTGGAGCTCGGAGCTCCGAGTTACCAGCTTCGAGCTCCTCTGCGTCCCCAGCTCCCAGCTTCTTCCCCTCCCAGCTCCTCTGCTCTGAGCTCCTCCCGCTCCTCCCCCTGCCAGCTCTCTGCAAAGCTCTGACTTTTAATCTCATTTGTGCGCCCGAGTGTGGGTGCGGGGGGAGCTGCGTGTATGTGACCCTGTGGGCTGTGCGGGCGAAGAGTGTGCGTATGGATGTGCGTGTGTGTGTGTGTGTGTGTCTTGTGTCATTCAGTTGCGCGACCCCGCCTCGGATGGCATCCTCTCATAAGTCTTGACACGACGTGTCAGTCGAGAGGCACCCCTTCAGAGTCCCAAGTCCGGGCAATTGCGATTCCGATTGAGTTCATGTCCGCCATAGGAAAAGGTGGGCAAAAACAACAACCAGAGGGTGGGTAAATTTTCCCAGGAGGGGGAAGGGGGTGTTCCTGGAAGTCGGACATCGAACACTGCCCATTTGACACATGCAAATGTTGGTAATCGAATTGTTGACAGAGCCATCGTAGGTGTCCCTTTTTGTCCCTGGCTCGTTGTCTGCTCTCCACTGTCCACTGTCCGTCGTCCGCTGTCCGTTGTCCGTTGTTCTTGAAGCTCATTGCTCTCCGTTGTCCGTTGTAACGAGTGTTTGTGCAATATTATTAACCTTAATTAGCTATTAATAGGTCTTGTGGCCCAAAGAGGTCAGGTGGGATGAGGTCCCAGGGAGAGGGTATAACGAGGGTATAGAGGAAGACAAGGGGAACTTGAGGAATAATAAATAAAATAAAATAATAAAATAAAAAATATGAACACTAATAGTAATAATAATAATAACTAAAAAAAAAAATTATAATCATAACTTAAGGAAAATGTAATAAAATAAATAATAATAATAATAATAAAAATAATAATAATAATAATAATAATATCAATAATAATAATAAATAAATAAATAATATTTATAATAATAAATAGATAAATATAACAATTAGATAAATACAATGAATAAAAATATTTATTAAAAAAAAAACTAAAAATTATAATAATAACTTGAGGTATAAAAAGATAAATTTATAAATAAATAGTAATAATAAAACAATAATTTTTTTCAAAAAAACAATTGCAATAAATTAATAATACTAATAAATAAATAATTAATATAAATAAATTATAATAATACAAATTTAATTTAAGTTTAAAAAACAATTTTGATAATAATAATAAAAATATTCAAATTACAAAAAAAAAATAATAATAAACATTTTATAAATGATAATAATAAATCAGATTGATGCGTACATAAATAAATAAATAATAATATTGTAATATTGTAATAATATTACAAATTTAAATAATACTTATAGTAATAATAAATCAATAATAAAAATAAATTAATCAACTTAAGTATAAAATAATAAAATTCTTTATCAATAATTATGTGTAGGTATTTTAAATTACTCCTTTTCATTTTCCCTATTTTAAATCTTAAAAAATACATATATTGAATATTTTAGGTATTTGTTTATGTTGCAAATAAAATATAAATCTACCCTATATATCGTTTTCATACTTTTTGTGTGTGTTGGTTTTAGTTGATATAAAGTGCGTAAAAACTATTTCAACAAAGTGCTCTTCAACAGTTGTTAACTTTTAGAGGCTCCTGCTCCAAGTTGTCAGGGTGTTTAAACTTTTATTGGGTACTCTATTTAGTAAATAAACCTTTATTGCCGCCTTAATTTTCTGCTGCAGGGTTATGTGTGCGTTAACTCCACACACAATAAAAAACACAAAATAAAAATACAAAAAAAAATACAACTAAATGTTGGATATTTATTGATGTGCTGATGTTACGGTTTTGTTTCTTATATTAAAAACTTCTAAAACTAGTAAAGATGTAAAATGTTGTCTATATAGACTAGATTTTGGTATTAATATTTAATTAAATAATATATCGATGAATTAAGAAATTTATTGTAAAATACAGGATTTATTATCCACCTTAAACATATATTAATATCAAATATAATTAGTTGAGTTTCACAAGGATTTCCAGAAATTATATTCAGTAGTTAAAGCAGTTATGTCGATTTTATCGATAAACAGCATCATATAAAATCGATATTTTATCGATAAACAGTTATATCAGTTTTTGACCCATATTAAAAATTTCGATATATTATATTACGCATTAATTTTTCACATTAATCCGATATATGTAAGATGCTTCTCAAAGTTTTTGACACATATCATCAGATGTTATCGATAATTGATCGATAAACAGTTATGTACGGTACATCACCATCAATCCAGAGTGATATGTTATGGGTATGGTATTACAAAAGGGTATTCCCTTCGCCCAGATCGATATTCCATAACACCACCCTGGTTTCCCGTTACCTTGCCTCATTTACCGCAGCTCGTGTGGCACTTCACACATCTGAAGGGGGTAAAACTTCGCCGCTTAATGGGTCCCTGTACTGAAATCTTCAATCGCAACGCCACTGGCAGTGGCACTGGTGGCTGCTGGGCATACCGGGGAGGCGCTTTAATTGCCCGCCAGCAGATCGATAAACAATAAACTAAAGTGCACTCGAATTGCAGAAACCACGTGAGAAGTGGCTGCAACGTGCAACGTGCAGCCCGCAACTTGCCACGAACTGCACACTTGCAACGCAAACTTCCAGCGATGGATTTCAATTGGCAGAGCCCGGTGACTAGCAATCGTCAATCGGCAATCGGCAACCGGCAACCGGCAACCGGCAACTGGCGACTGGCGAATGCGATTTCAACTTCGACCGCAAATCGCAATTCGCAAATCTGCAAAACTTTCCCCTGATTGCGATTCAGATCAAGCAATTTAGCGATGCCAAACCGAGTTTCATTGAGTTTTAAAAATATATATAGTTTTCCTAAGGGGATTACTTGGTTTTTTCGAAAGCATATATTGTTTATTGTGTTTATTTTATTTTTTTTTAGGATAAAGGAGACAAGGGTGTATTCGGTGCTAAAGAGATCACTTTTAACAATTATTTTTTGTGGCATAACGGCTACAGTTATCTCAGTAACTTAAAATGGCCAAAATTAAACCAATATTTAAAACAAGTTTTTGTTTTCAGGCAACAAGTGAGTGTAATAGTGAGTGTATTATAAGAACCCAAATAAAGCTTCATAAACTCGATGAAAATCTCCCACTAAAGCTTAAATATTAGAACATGTTATAATTATTATTATTATTATATTATTAAAATATATAAATTATACTCGAACACTTAATGTCTTGGCATTTAGTTGCTGAACCAATTAAAATTTTGATTGAGTAAGGCCATTAATGAATTTTGTTTATATTATTTGCTCCCAACCCCCGCCCCCAACAGAAAGAAAAGTGTCACAATTACGGAATCTGAATCTTCAGCGAATGAAGGCCAGCAGCGGCTGCGACTGTGAAATGCAATATTTGCTGTCTGCCAATTGTTATTGCTGTTATTTTTTTGTTGTTTTTTTTTTTTCACAATACAGCTTTTGTTGCTAACTTGGCCCTGGCCTTTAACCAGACACAGTAAAAAAACAGAAAGAAAACAAAACAAAACAATAACAAAGGCTGAATTTATTTGTTAATTTTGCAATGCAAAAATACAAGACGAATCTTTGAATAATCGAATAAACCCTATAAAGAACCGACTGGGAGACACACTAATTGACCATTAAATAATTAGCAATATATTGCAAATTTATAGATTTCTTTAATATTTAAATGTATGAGAATATGTAGGAGAAGTTCACAACTCTAATTGCTAAAATATCTAAAAAAATCTATATGTACATAAATCATTATTGTGATTATATTTTGGCCTTCTTCTTAGCTGTCTGTTTTGCGGCTTTAATCGCTTCACTTTTGATGTTTCTGTTGTTTGCCGTTGCTATTGCTGTTGCCTTTGTGAGCAAAACCCGTTTTCTTGGCTGAAAATCACATTATCTACGAGACAAACACACAGACACACACTCAGCCCAGCTCAGGTGTGTGCGCAGGTGTATCTGCTGTGATGTGAGCAAATTGTTTTTAGTTGTCTTCGTCTTTTATCTACGAATCATGTGCACACATCATAGCTTATGTAACCGCACAATCGAGTATCGCATTTCCCGTTGCCGTCAATGGCGAATTCGAGCCAAAAACAATGGACTTGGACTTGGACTTGGACTGGGATCGAAATGGATTTCGGATCATCAGGCGAGGATATAGGATTATAAAGGAGAGCAAGGAGGGAACTTTCATGATGGCCAGGATTTAATTTTAAGGGAATTACCCAAGAATGAATGAAAAAAGTGGAATAAGTAGTATTTAAGCAAATAGTAAAAGTTGTTGTAATTATAATACTAATAATTACTAATAGATCCCTTTGATAAACTCAAAAATCAATTGAATGAGATTCTTAGCAACTAAATAGGTGTAAAATCAGGCAGTTATCCCTACTATTGGTTTACCACCTAATTCTAGAAATAAATGCAAATAAAATGTATTAACCACAGCCTGTGCTTTAACCTTCTTCCATTTTTTTGTATTTGTGTAAAAATCAAGTATACGTAACATAATTAAAATAAATTAAAACATTCATATTTCAAATCACATTTCAATATTAAATTATCCAGAATTTTTCATAAGAACATCCCTATTTTTAAACATCCATCTATACTCTATTTGAAAATAAAATAATGTAGAATTTACAAAAATATCGAAATTTCTACTTATTTAAAAAAAATAATAATAATTTAAGATAACAACATCGATATTTCGAATTACATTTCAAATTAAAGTATCTTAGAATTTCCCAAATGAACATCGATATTTTTAATCGCATTTTAAAATATAATAATAAAATATAAAATTTCTAAAGTAATCAGAATTTCCGATGAGAACATCGATATTTCGATAAATTAATCTAGGACTTTCCGTAAAAAGATCGATATTTCGAATAATTTTTCAAAATATAGTGATCTAGAGTTTTCTATAAAAACAACGATAGTTTAAATCACATTTACAATATTAATAATTTAGGATTTCCCATAAAAACATCGATATTTCGAATCACATTTCAAAATAAAGCAATCCATCGATATTTTATATAATCGAAAAACATTTAAAATAAAATAATCTTTGATTTCCCATCGATATTTCGACTCCCATTTCCCACATCAATCTTTTGTGCAATGCCCCGAGTTCTCTCCCCCCCACACACAAAAGGGGGTGAGTACCAGTAAGTAAGTACAAAATATGGGGAATTCCACACTCCATTGCCCGGATGTGTGTGTGTGTGTGTGTGTGTGTGTGTGGTAAATAAAAGGCATGCATATCAATTTGTGTCAAAGCTGATTTGATAGCCAATCGGGAGTTGAATGGAATGAATGAATGCTCACCTTTCCCTCCAGCCTCAACAAATTACTCATACGCCGCATGGGCACCAGCTACTTTATCGCTTATCGCACACATTTTTTTTTGTTACGTTCTTTATTGTTTTTTATATTTGTATTTTTTATTTCCCATTTTTTTGTTTGTTCCCTTTTTTTACTCTCTTTTTGAGATTTCTGGGTAAACATGAATATTGTTTAATTGCTCACCCAAAGGGGTACTCGGGGGGGCAACTGATTACGGCTGATGGACGGTCGCATTGTTTACCCTTTTTAGCTGATATTTACAGCCAAGTTAACAATTGAAAATGAAAGCCAAAAGCAGGGATATTCATTATGAATTATTCTGTTATTTGTTATTTATTTAATAAAGGAACAAAGACATTGTCAATTAATTATGTAGAAATTAGAAATTCATTTGAATTTGTAAGTATTTCAATTATTAATTTTGTTATTTGTAGAACTATTGGTATAATAAAGAACTTGTTTTAAAGTTAATTTCCCCCCTTTAAGATATTTATATAGATAATTATATTTATTTTATAATTTATATATTTATATTTATTATAATATTTATATTACTGAACATATACATTATTTCATAATTATATTTATTGTCCTATCTAATTACAACTTGAATAAATAGAATTAATAGCAAAAAAACCAACGCTGTTTTTAATTTGAATTTAATAGAGGCCATGCCTGGCATAAATTAAAATTTCTTACTGAATTTAGCTAACAGTGTATTCGCTTTGCAGTGCAATTAAAACTGCAGTATTACTTAAAGTGGAATTTCACTTGAGGCTATGCGCACACTTGACATGCGATGAGCTGACGGCAATCATCATCTCAGGGTCAACTTTTGCAATATTTGCCGTCGTCGTATTTGTTGTACATTTGTCGCTATATTTGTCTCTATATTTGTCTCTGTACATATCCATACATATCTGTAGAATTTGTCGTATTGGACAGATGCGCATTGTCTCACGTTTGTTTGCTTATTAGCCCGCTTGATTGGCCGACACACACGGCCGGTCTTGGCTGTTCTTTTTGCAGCGACTACTTCAAATTGCAATTAGCTCCAAAAACAGCCCAGAATCTCAACACTATTTCCATTTTATCTTTTGTTTTTTTGTGTTAACTTGGTTTCTTAGTTAGTTGCATGTCTCGTTTCGCTTGGAGGGGCAACAAGTGCGATCTTTCCGAGATTTAGAGCAGATTTAAAGTGAAATTAATATCACGGAAGCTGCTCTTTGGCAGGGGTGCAAAAATATTCGAATGGTTATCTTTTGCTCAATTTTAATTACAAGGTAACTAAGTTTCTTTGAAAAGTTTGGTAAATTAAATAGGAATTTTATAAATTAAAGAAAGAAGTAAAAGCTTAAAATAGAAAGATTTATTAAGAAAATTTTTAAACCAAAAAGACATAAGATTAAAAGCATAAAAATAGGATATAAGATTTGTTAAAATTTTATATAATATATAAAACAAGAATGGAACCTTACTTCGGGACACCAATAATTTGTTACCCTTACGATTTGCTTCTTTTCTTGTTTAAGTTTGGATTTAGTTTACATTTTTAAAACATAATTTAGGAGCTCCCATTGGTATTTCCTCTTGGCATTTCTTTGTAGCCTTCTTCGATTTCCCCTCGGCTGGAAGCAGAAGAATGCGTGCGTATAATTTATTTGGAATAAATTGGCATTGAAAACTATCTGCGCATATCCAATTGGGAAATTAGAAGAGACTAGCGGTAAATTGCTGCCGTAACTGAAGAATCGACAGCGACTTTCAGACAATCATCAAGAAAGGGACAAAGCTCTCTCTTTCTCCCTATTTGTGACTCTCCGACTGGAAGACAATTCCAGTAGTGAGAGAGAAGAATGCCCTTCGAGATGCAGAGAATGACATGGGAGGAGTGGCGGGGGGAGGGCCCACGATGTAACGGTAAGAAGCAGAACAAGAAAATGTGTTCAGGTGGAAAAAAAAACAGAAAGAACACAGATAAAGAATGGAGAACGGAGAACAGCAAACAAAAACAAAAACAAAAGCCAAAGCACACAAAAGAACGTCAACAAATGCAGCTGCAAAGCAACCGATAAATAAGAACAGAAAAGCGAAGAACGAAAAAGATCCACACGAAGAATTCAGAGAACAATGACTGATGGATGTGCAAGTGGGCGTGGCATTTGCAAATATTGCAAAATACCGAAAATCTAGGAAATTCCAAAAATAAAATAAAAATTAAAAAAAAAAAAAATAGCTCTTTTGGAATTTAAAGGTTATATTCAGAGGAAAAGTCGCGTTAAAACAGCGAACGATATAAGTTGTTGATGCTTAATAAAAATTACATTTTTAAGTTAATAAGATATTAAAACTATATTCTTTTTAGAAGTTACGTTTTAATTTGTAATGTAAAATAATACAGAAGAAAAATGTTATAATCAGAGAAAAAGTCGGGTAGCAAATGAATAATGAATTTAAAGCTTATAATTAAACATTATTTTAAAATAGGTACTAATTTCAAAAATTAATATTTAAAAAGGTTATACTCAAAGGAAAATTCGAGGGTAAATAGCAAATGACAGGAGCAATTAATTCTTTATATCAAATATCAACAAAAATACGATTAATAGAATTTTAATTAACATTAATTAACAAAATTCAAAGGTAAAATACGATCATGTACTCCTATCTTCATCTAAAAAATACCTTTTTCATTGAGCGAAATATAGCTGGTGGGTTGGTTTGCTTTGAAAAAAAAATCTGAGCATTGTTAAGCTGTCGTTGGTACCTGAATCAAATTGTGTTGATTAAACTCGTTACGGCGGTTGAATGAATTAGCCGTGGACAGTTGTCCGCACAAGCCACATCTCATCCTAGTTTGTCAGCTGGATTCCGTGGGGGACCTCAGGTATTCGTAAGCTTGCGAGTCGTATAATCGAATAATCGGAATCCAATGGCACCGCATTAAGTTGACCACTGAGCCTCCGTATTCCAGTGGCTACTGACCTACGACATGTCTCAATGCTTGCATCCCGAAACCCCCATCTATGCATACATCCTTGTGGATTTTACACTCGGAAAATTATTTGTGTTCTTCTTAGAGCTTATACTTTGTTTTTGTGTATTATAATAGTACCATATTCTGTGCACGTATTCAAAATTTTAACACTATTTATGTCTTATAATTCGAAAGTCAGCTAGGATTTTACTATGTTACTTTGGAAAGTTTTTGTTATGATAGAAAATTTGAGATCCACTCATTCTATAATCTATTCGAGGGCTTAATATTCATAGTTTGTTAGAATAATTACCCAAAAATACAGTTTTAAATTTTTATTGAATATATTTCTATATCAAAATAAAAACCTAATAATTCCCAAGTCATTTTTAACCAATAGTTTTACTCTGTAACTTCACAAAGTTTTTACTTTAATAGAGGATTAAACTTCCAGTCTTGTGTTGAGTGTTTTTTATTCATAGTTTGTTAGAAACTAAAAACTAACTAAAATTTTGCATTCATACATATTCATATTCATGTAAAACATGTTGTTTTTTTCACAGTGCACAAGCATCTCAATGCAATTCCATGGCCAAGTTGGAAAAACATTTTCGGACATCTCTTTTCTTTCTGGCTCTGCCTCTCTCCCGCTCGCAAGCCCGAGGCAATGACTTTTACACATCGCAGCATATGGCCATCTCAGACCTTCCCAAAGGTCCCCCCTTTTCCGCTTCTGGCTCCCCTTTTCCCGTTTCCAACGGCGCATCTGAACGCGCTCAATTGTATCGTCATTGACGTCGACTTCGACTTCGACTTCAACTTCGACGCTGCGGTCGCAGTCGCCGTCGCAGTCAACGTTACCGCCTGGCAGCGTGTAAAATTGAAAGACTTACTCACACAATTGACTCAGCCAAAGTACACGGATAAAAATACGTGAATGTATAATCAGCATTTTTTCGGGAAAAATCACCTGACGCAAAAGCTAAGCAAACAAAATTAATTGCCCTTTAAATGTACAAATGTTTTTTATTTAAACTTAACGAAAATGTGCGGTCTAAACTTAAAACTAAAGCAGGAGAGGATCTAAAAATGTTGGAGAGGATCTACAAAATACAAAAGCAGGAGGGGATCTATAAAATATATTTAGAAAATGTATTTATTTGTTAAGTTTCTTATATGTTGTCATAGAATAAGTGTAACTGAATAAGCTGTATTTCAAAAATATATAAATATTAGTAAGCTTAAGTTTAACATTAAATTATCTAAGATTTGATGATGGATTCACAGAAAATAATACTTTTGACTCAAAATATCGGGTAATAAGTTAATTCAACTTTAAATTTAGTTTCAAATTCTTCTTCAAATTTAGCTTTAAATTCAAAGCTTAAAAGGCAGTTCGAAATATTTTATTGTATATTATTTTTTTTTTTATATATTTCCAAGTATGTCAAATTTTATATTTGATATATATAGAAATATATGGATATATGTACATTTTAAAGCCGGCATCCCGAAGAACAATAAGGTTTAATTTTTTAGATTTTAGAAATAGATTTTAAAGGATAAAAACAGTTTCCTTAAGATGGTATTAAAAATTCTAATTGAATATATAGCACCTGAAATGTACCAAAAACAAGGTAGTTTTCTCACTTTAAGGTTTAAATAATTCGAAAGTTTGATGTACAGAAGAATTTCTGAGATCGGAGAAGAGATTTTTGAATTTTTTAGCACATCAAAAACCTTTTAAAAAATATATTACCATAGAATAAATTTAGCTATTAGCTTACTATATATTGATTATATATTACAAACAATTCTACATAATATATAATATTATATATTACCTATAGATAGTATATAAACCCAATAAATACAGCTCATAGAAAAATAAAGATGTAAAAAACAGACATACAGCTGGATTGAATATATAAACAGCTGTTTCTGTCTTATCAGTATGCAGAATCAGCTGTCATTAAAGAACAGCTGCCACTGTTTCTCGTTAAATCGCAAAAATACCATATTTTATTTTTCTTGTAATTGATATTTTTGGTAGCTGGCAATTTCTTTCAGTGCCCAGTGGAGCCATGAAACTTGCGTTACCGGATTTCGGATGCTGTTTTGTTAGCCCCTCTTTTTTTTTTCTCTTTTTCTCTCTCTCTCTCTTGTGTGCGCCCCCCTCCTCCCCTTCTCTTACTCTGAAAACTTTAGATTCGGCTATAGCTTTTAAGGTTTTATGTTAGTTTCTAGCTTCGCACCTTCAGCTCTCTGACTCTCAGACTCTCCGGCTCCCCCATGACTCTCCAGTTCCCTGACTCTTCAACTCCTCTGACTCTCCAGCTCCCTGACTCTCCAGCTCCCCTCTGACTCTCCAGCTCGCCCTGGCTCTCTCTTCCTTCCCGCGTGGCAACTCCTATTGATTTAGCTTCGAAACAACAAATTCATGGCTTTGGAATTTCGGTTGTTGTTCGGCGTTTCTCAGTGTTACTTTTGGTTAGCAAACTGGAAATTCTTGGGGGTCTGTTGTTGGAGTTGACCCAAAAATAAAATCGGGTTTCACGAGGGGCGGCAGAGAGCACACTGCAGCGGCGCAGACTGCAGTCTGATTATGCTGCCGCTGCCTTATCAAAAACACTGATGGCAGTGGGGAGGGGAGGGAAGGGAGGTAGCCACTCCACTACACCACGTTGCGTATACGCCCCTTTGGAATGCCACACAGTGCCGGAAAAACTGTATTTGCAACGCAAACTGGAGATCCCAATGATTTGTTGATCCGATATGGGTCAGCAAGAGACTGATTTATTATAGCCACAACATGTATCGGTGGTGTGGGGGAGCCGGAATCGGATGTATCTATTGTATAAATAGATACATGTATAAAATATAGTTTTTACAAATTTATCTTTTACCACAAACGCCCCCAAAAACGCCCATAATATATATTTAAATATTTATAAAGGAGCAGAAAGCCTATGCTGCTATGGCTCTTAACTCTACATTAGCTCCGAATTTAAAACTAATTGTAAGTTTTAGATAGATAAATAAATAAATATAGTATCTGTAATAGAAATATATTATATAATAAGACTTAGCTTTAGGTTCTATAAAATAGTATTGTAGAATTATAAATTTATTATATAATTAATATAAATAATTAAATAATTTAGTTATTGGCTTTAGATACAAACAAAAATAGTACAAATTTTCAGCTTTGAACTACGAAAGTATTCGTTTACATTATTTTGCTTATATATTTTTTGCATTTATACATTGTTTAAAGAGTATCTTTGAAAGTTATTATTAAAAGTTACTAATATATATACTAAACTGTCATTTTAATACTTTAATATTTTCAATGTATTATTTATATTTTGATTTGTTTGGAGAGCTATTAATTTATAAGTCAGCTAGCGTTTTAATATTTGAATATTTTGTATGTAATGTTTATATTTATATTTGTTGCATTTATACATTATTATAGCTTAAAGCGTTTAATGTTACTAATAATAATTAAATAAATATATTCTAAGTAATGTCTATATTTCTATTGGTTTGGAGAGTTACTAATATATAACTCAGCTAGCATTTTAATATTAGAATATTTTCTATGTAATGTTAAATTTTTGATTAGTGTAAATATAAGAATATAAGAATAAAGATAATTAATTTAGGAATAGCTGAAGTTGTTGAAAAATCTAAAAATCCATAAAACTCCAACGGATAAAAAAAATGAACCTGTTTGGAAAAAAAAGTACCAGAATTGAGTTCAAACTCAATAATTTGTAAATTTTAAATTTCCTAAAATCTCAAGTGAACAAGATTTAGAGTTAAAAAAAGAAACGCTTTGCATTTAAAGATCATATATAATTTTTTGTTAATATTTTTTGTTTTTAATGAGTTCATAATGAATGTTAATTTTTTTTTGGTATGTGGGTCCCATAAAATTTATTTTTTCTGCCACTTATACGTTGTTTTTTTATGTGTTTATTTTTTTTTTGACAGTTGATTTCCACTTTCGACAAAACTTGTTTCGTTTTGAGGTTAGTTTTCTTTGCTGCTGTCTGCTGCCCGAGTTATTGCTGTTTTTGTTTTTAGAGTTTTTTCTTGTTTAGCCACTTTTTACAGCAGCAGCAACAACAACAGCAACAACACGTGGCTTAAATCAGCTTTTATTTCTATTTCGCATCTCCTTCGCCCGCACACACACGGTATCTCTCGCCATCTTCTCACTCGCTTTGTCTATTTTGCAGTAATTTCCAGTTGGCTGAATTCGGTGGGAGGCTGCACGAGAGCAACAGAGAGGGAACGAAGTACTAAGAGAGAGAGGAGAGACAGAGAGAGAGAGCGGCCCTTATAACTCCCACCATTTCCATTACCATTTCCATTTCCAAACGCTTTTTGTTGCCCACTTTTGATGGTCCATTCCATGCCGCACAGCAACTTTGGGATCTGTATCTGGTATGTGGCCCAAACTACTCACTTTTTGCACTCTCACGCCCACAAAAACGCTACCAACACAAAGCACAAATCAAAAATCACAAAAAAAAGGAAATAAATAATAATAAAACAATTCAAGAGAAAAAAAAAAACAACAAGCGGAAAACACGCGAAATATATAAAGCAAATCCCGCTCTCAGGCAAAGTGTTAATGGGTTAAACTGAAGTTTTGCCCATAATAATGAAGAGAAATATAGTAGCATAATGAGTTGGCCCCCTCAATTGAGGCGTTGCAGACGTGTTTTGCTATTTCCCATAGAACTATTATAATAATAACACTAATAATAAGAGGAGTATTAAGTATAGAACTTAATATTTGAAGATTCTAGAGGGGCGAAAGACTTTGATGTTTCCCCACAAAGAAAAAAGCAGCTCTCAAGGAGGTGATATTAAAGTAACAATAGCATCCTGCAGCTCTAAAAATTTATTTTTGATAAATACTAGTATTAAATGAATAGAAATTGCCACAAAATAAATTGCAAAGAATTATAAAAGTTTTCTTTTCGAAACTAACTTAAAAAAAAAATTAAGTAAAATAATAATTTTTACTGGTTCCGTTTTCGGCACTAAGCTAAAACAAATGTCTAGTATTGAAACTAAAAACTTCTAACACCATGACGAGTTTTAAATTTAAACTATTTAGAATCCAACCTAGAACCCATTAGAAATTTTTTAATTACAAAGTTATTACTATTATTTTTAAATTCAGTGTGTTTTTATTTGCTAAATCAATTTGCAATGTTTCGCAAATATCAAAATATAAGAAATTATTATGATTTGGAATTTTCTTTAATACTTTAAATATAATTAATTTCTGAACTGAGGATATTTTATTATTATATTATTAATATTATTATTTCTAAAACCAAATCAAACATTTGCCAAATTAATTAAAAAATAATGAAGCATTAAAATATAAAATAGAATTATGATTTTCAATTATTTACCTATATATTAATTATATTTTAAATTGGGATTTGCTTGGAATTGATTTGGAATTCAACACAGACTGAAGAGAAGAATATTTAAATTTGTAATCAATTTTTGGAAGAGTAAATAAATTCCTTATGATTTTTTTATAAAGAAAAACACACTAGAATAATAATTCCTAATTTATTTGGAAATGATTTCCAGGAGGTTTTTTAAACAGTAGAAACTGGAAAAATTCGGCATTCAAATTAAAAATTCCACTAATTTATTTAGTTAACTTAATGTAAGAATTTCCCCTTAAAATCCCATCAATATCCGACTCTTCTTCGCGTGTAGTTCGCGAGTCATGGCAGTTCAAGTCATTGGGTACACATTTGTGTACCTGTGTGTCTTTGGCAGGTACAAAACACAACACTGTTGTTGTTGATTCACGACTCTGCCAATAGATAGTTTCTGCAGTTTCAGAGTCACTTTTTGTCTCCACTCACATTGACGCTGCGACTGCGCTGTTGTTGCTGCTGCTGCTGCTGCTGATGCAGATGCTGATGCTGATGCTGCTGCGCTGCTTTTGCTTCTGCTTCTGCTTCTGCTGCACCACAATAAAACAACAACAGATCAAACCAAATTTGATACACCGAAAAAAATAAAAACAAGACGAAACGAAACGAAACGAAAGCGAATACCGAGACGCCAACGCGTGCGCGCACTTTGTAATTAAAAATTAATATTGAAATCCGCCGCAGAGAGTGAGCCAGGGAGAGCGCGCGTGCCGAGGGCGGTGGAGCCCAGAAGCTACAGCGAGAGCGGGACCACGAGAACGAAAGCCGGAGGCAAAGCGGCGACACTGCAACGGTGACGTTGCGGAAACAACTGACGCTGCCGTGCGGGACCAGACCAAGCGGCAAAGCGGCTAAGACCCCAAAAGAGGCCCCAAAAGAGACAGAGAGAGAGAGAGAGGGAGAGCCCCCACTAGAGAACGGCCCCAAAAGCTCAGAGACAGGGAGACAGCGAGAGCGAAGAATTGACCGCAAAGCCGATAGTAAAGATACAAGTTATGGTTATCTATCTGGAAGACTTGATACCTCTTATCAGACAATCAATGGAGATCGTTGTGGAGCTTAAGTAAGAATGTACTTATATATGTATATATTTTTTAAATATGTTTAAATGTACTTAATTTATCAGATGTATAATTTTAAATCATTTTATTAGTTTCACTAATTTAAAGGCATAAGAGAAAAAGAGACTCATAAGGTTAGTAATGTTTACTATATTTTATTTATTATTTTATATATAACTTATTAAATTAAAATAAATTTACGAAATCAAAAATTAATAAATTAAATAACAAAACTTAAAGAAAAAGGGGTTCATAAGGTTAACTGTATTTACTACATTAAATTTGTTAGGTAAATTTTAAATAACTTCAATAATTTAAAAGTAATATACACTTGTGGCGCCAGGATTATAAATAAATAAATCCAAATCCAAATTATCCAAAATAAATAAATAAACAGCTTATTAAAAAATAATATTAATATTTATATAGTTTAGCCACAGCAGCTAAGGCTGATATTTATCCCGTAGCTTAGTTTTAATAAAATAAAAATATATTTCATTATTTTATTTATCTATTAATATCGGTCCAGAGAATAGTGCATATTTTGGTTCATATAATTCTTTTTCAATGACACACGCTTTCAATATACTCTTTTAGTCCACGCCTACAGGGTATGCAAATAATGAGAGATGTAGAAAAAGAGAGCTTCCACAGAGTGGTTTTGAGAGAGTGGCTTTGGGAGAGCTTCTAAAAAGATCAGTCCAGTTAGACAGTTATTAAATGAAATGTGAGAGTGGGGCGACCCAATCAGACATGTTGCTCCAACTGGCCCAGGCAGTGGCTTTCCAACTGCACAGGTGATCTTGTAATAGTGCTTGTCAAACTGTGATCATTTATGTTTAATTAAAAGGCAAAGAAATTGTTTACACTGCAATTACATATGCTACTTTACTATTATATTTCATATTTAAGTAAAGAAGAATTCGTAGAATATTTAAAATTATTTTTGGGTTAAAAACCATTCTCATTTTTGAGAATTTTACCTTAAAAATTGCACTTATTTGCTTAAACTTTGGCAATTTTGATGTTTTCTACTATATTTTGGTTAATATTTTACTAATATTTGAGGTTGTTTATTTTTCATAATATTCATAATATTTTCTATACTTATTCTAAACTTTAAATAATTCTGCATGGCTTTTTCTTAATGGAAAATAGTAATATGTTGTGATACATCATAATCCTACATTAGTATTTTAATGTTACATATTTTGTCATAATTTATAAGTGCAAATATTTAATTTATAATTTAGTTAAATATTAAATCTTTACACTTACCCAGTCGCGAATCGTTCTTCTTGCGGACGCGCAGACAGATGGTACAGGATTTAATGCACTAAATTAAAAAATAGATTAGTTAACGTTTAAGTCCTATGCAAAATTGATCAAGGATTTTTTGCTTTGCCGTACGTCGTGTATGTGGCGAATGACCTCCGTGCGGGATATGTTCTCCAGGGTCAGGCCATTGACCTCGAGTATCTCATCGCCCACTTCCAGATTATCGCGATCGGGCGGTGAGCCGTATAGTTTAATTTTACCCTCCACATTCTCGACGAGTATGATGACATAGCCCGATAATTCGACAACTTGTTGCTGCAAAAAAAATAAAATAAAGGAGGATGGTTACACTTTGATAATCAACCTTATTATATCCCTCATAAAAAAAATGGAAAGAAAATACTTTGGTTTTTTCTAGGCTTTTATTTCAATTTACAAACTATTTTTAGATAACAAGCATCTAATTTTTGTAATTGAAGAAAATGCTAGGGGATTGCTTGAACATTTTGCAGGCGGCTTACGGGGCGTATGCTTAATGCCAAACCTTTCCCTTTGCTCACGAATTATTTAAAACGTCTCTCGTAAATGTCTCGGCATAAAGTCATTTTCATAAATGCTTGCCTAAATAGCAACAACAACAACTTATTTATGCCACTCGTAGGGCGGGAAGTAGGGGGGCGGTGTTATGTTATGGACTAAAAACAAAGAAAAACAAACGCACACAGAGAGAGTGAAAAAAATCAAATTAATTACACAAAAGGATGAAGGACAAAGGCATCCAGCAGCAAGTCTCGCTCAACAACAAACAATCCAACTTTAATTCAAACATCAGGAGGGGTATATGTGTGTGTGTGGGTGTGTAGGAGTGTAGGAGTGTAGGAGTGTGTGTGTGTGTACGGGTGTGGGAAGTTTGGCCATTATTGCCTGGGCTGGCTCGTTATGTTAATTACAACAAATTATGCTCATGCGGCTCCTAGCTTCTAGCTTCGCGCATATATCCAGTATATCCTTGAAGGACACCCACCGAGCACACCGCCCACCCATCAGACCACCCACCAGCCCACCCACACGCCACAGGCGTATAATCGTTGGGCGGCCCTTTGATTGCCCTCCAAAGGTTTGACAGTCACCGGCAACGGCAGCACAGCGGAGTTACGGCCATTCCAAAGCCATTAATCCGTTTTCAGCCAAAGTTTGCACACACTCACACACACACACAACAAATTTTCCACAAGTAATTCAATTAATAAATCATTACCACAGTTTACCATAGCTCTTTGTTGCTACATATGTATGTGTAAGTGAGTTTTGAGCTGGAAAATGCCTCCCTTAACTAGCATTTAAAATTACGTTAATAATAGTACACATAAAACGTTTAAGGTAATTAATTAAGCTTTAAATAATTAAGAGTTTTATATAGAGATAAAATAATTCAAATTTTGTCAAATAAATATTTTATATAATTACATTAACAAAGAATTAAATACTTTCATTTTTTTCTGTTTAATAATTGTTAATTAAAATTAAATTAATGTACAAATATGATAAATTCCTGTTACAAAGATTTCTTCCTTGTTTTATTCAATAATTAATAAATAATTTATACAAATATTTAATGAGTTCGTATTAATAAAGACAAAGCATTTTCTTTTTTGTTAATTATTGTTAATTGATATCAAATAAGTGTATAAATATAATGAATTCCTGTTAACAGAGATTAATAAAGTTAATGTTTAAATTAAATAAGTTCATGTTGACAGAGATTTAGCACTCTTTTTTGTTAAAGAATTGTTACAAATAATATTTCGAAAGTTTAAAAAATGAAATTAATTTCTTTTTACATATATTTAGGGTATTACTTTTATGTGTGAAATTAAATTAAATTTAAATTAAAAAAATTTCTGTTAACAGAGATTTTGCTTTATTTCTTAAATTGTCTTTGTTTTAAACTAAATAAATATATATAATATGAAATATTTGAAATAAATTCCTGTTGGAATTTTCCTTTAACAAAAGCATATTATCAAAATAATTGGAAAATAATCGGTATAAGAATAATTTCCTTAGCACATTATTAATAACAATAACTTAACTTTAAGCCTTCAAAATACGGGAATAAAATTTAACAACACAAAGCCGCTATTGTCAAAAAGACAGCTTTAAAAATTAATAAAATTGTTATAATCATAAAAATATATTGTTGTCCAAAGTCCTGCAGACTAAACTATTCAATGATGAACGCTGAATGAACGACTTGAAGAATCATGGCTATTTATTTGGCATTAAGTGCTGGCACTTTACACTCCTAGCCTGATAAATATTTAAAATTGCCCCAAGAGCAGAGGTGCACCTCCTGCCGATTCCCCCGTCTCAGCATCCTTAGCATCCTCAGCATCCTTGGGAATAATTCATGGCCTGGACGAAATGCATCCGCAGCAATTTAAATACGCTTCAAGTTCATTTCACACAGAAACCAGAAATAAAAGCGACACAAAGAGGCCAGCAACAATAGCAACAAAAATAAATAGCCAACATTGCAGACCACAAAATGCAAACCGAAAATTGGCAAAAAGCACTTGAGAACCATTTAAACCTGGCAGTCTGAAAAAACAAAAAACAAAAAAAAAGACACGAAAGGAAAAACATAAAAATAAATAGAAATAACAAAACAGAACCAACTGTGTTGAGATAAATTTATGTGCAAGTCAGGGATGGCATTATCGAATATAGAAAGTTGTATTTATTAATTATATTTATTTATTTATTATATTTTTCTATCTCTCTATCTCTGCCTGCTTTAAAATTAAAATTAATTCTTGGTGTTGATAAAAAATATACTCTTTTTTTGATTTTATTATAAAATAAGATAAGTTTATCTCTGTTTCGTAGTAGGAGATGCAAAAAAATCGATTTTAATCGATTGAAAATTAGTTGAGCTTGGATTCTTGTTAATCATTTATCAATTCTGATATTTGTAGAATGATAACTATTTTAAAAACACTTTAAATATATTATACGTTTTATTTCTTATTTTGAAAGTTAACATATCTCATTTAATCATATAATCGATAAAATTATCGATGTAAAATCTAGGAATAATTGATATTTTCGCATTAGCTCTCCGATAACGCACTTCCCTTATGCAAAATGGAAGATGTTAATCGATTTTCAACGATTAAAAATTAGTTTTCCTTGTATTTCAATCACACTTTATTAATGCCGATATTTAAAGACTGAAGACCATTTTGGAAACACTTTAAATTTATCTTATATATGATTTTTCTCATTTAAAGTTGACATATTCAATGTTGATGATATTATCGACATATTTATTGATATACAATTTATGAATAAGCTATAGTTACGCATTAACTTCTCGATAACACACACATATCTAAAAAATATTTGTATTTTATATGCAAAATTGAGAATTTTAATCAAAGAATTTTAATTAAAGACTATTTTCGGAACTCCTTGGATATATCGTATTTATAATTTCTTATATTTAAAGCTGACATATTTTATTAATATTATCGACTCATTTCTCGATATACAATTTATGATTAAACGATAGTTTAACGCACATTCCTAAAATAAGTATGCATTGTATATGCAAAATGGAAGAGAACCCAGAACTCAGGGATGTAGAAAAAGTTGCCTAATTACAAAACAAAGGCTATGGGGAAAAAGGGGAGGAATAATTCGTCCTTATTGGGTCACAAAAGTGAATAAACAGGCGTTGGCGTTGGCGTTGGCGTTGGCGATAGCGTTGGTGTTGGCGTTGGCGTTGGCGTTGGCTTTGTGGGCGTGGCAATGTGGCAGAACCGGCAATTGTTGCAAGTGCAGCTTGCCATTGCAATTGCAACAGCAACACTCTTGCGACAGGCAAAACACTCAACTGGAAGTGAACTCGAGCTCGGGCTGGCAAGCGGCCAAAAAGGACACACAAAGCAGGAGGCGGCATGGAATGGAATGAAATGGAAGGGAATGGAATGTCCTGGGCCAGGTGCTAACAGGGCCAAAAGCAGACACCCACACACACACACACACTAACAGAGAGTGCGGCGAATAAACAGGAAGACAGCTCTCGACTCGGTGCAGCAGCTGCTGGGGAAATGAACAGAAACTGTGAAAATGGGAAAATTGGGTGGGAAAATGCCACCGAAAGACCAACGATTCCCAAACTGTTTGCCACGATTCTCGCTCGCCCCCGTCTCATATTTCACGCCTCTTTCTTGTTCACCGTACTCCCTTTATTTTCACACTTTCCCAGGCACTCAGAGAAAATATTTATATTTGGAATTTAATAGCAAAGAAATGCTAACAGGAAGGACTATAAATTTGTCTTTAAATAAGAAGAATTAATATTTATATCTACACTAAATTTCTCCTAGTGTAAATAAAAATTATTTCTATTATTTTATAGGCTTTCTCCCAGTGTAAATAATATTATTCCCTTTTTTTGTTAAATTAACATGGCAAAGAGTCAGGCCAATTGATGAACTGCCTCAGACAGAAACGCAGGAAAAACGCGAAAAAAAGGAAAACCTGAAAGCAAAGGAAAAACCTCAAAAACCGGGAACAAAGAGCAAAAGGAAATGCGCGAAAAAAACCAAGAACAAAGCGAAGAAAAAAGCACGAAATCCAAACCTAAGCTGCATAATTATTGGCGCTTCAACGCCGGATGCAGGCACTCAAAGCACAATCGCACACACCGAAGTACTACAGCGGCCAAGTCCTTAGTTAAAAATAACACTTTGAAATATTTGGGTGTTTCTTGTTTGTAATTAAACTATAAGACATATTTTTAAGATTATTTTATAGTATTGATAGCTTAAAAATATTAATTTCCCAGAGAAGGTTCTATATACATATTTTTTTAATTTATTATTTATTATTATTATTAATATTCTCTTAGGGTATTTATTGCTAAATGTTTTTTGTGACTATGCATCGAAAATTAGAAAATATAATTATTTCTAATTTTTCACCAATTTATGCAGCAAAATATTGCAGTATCTAAAATAATTATGGAATCCGCGAGTGTTTAATATAAATATTTTTTGTAATCTCTAATTTTTCTGAGGGTTATTTATGTTTTTTATTAATTCTCTGTTTTTTTTTTTATACATTTATATCAAAATTTTCACCAATTTAAAAGTGCCCAAAGGTATTCAGCAAAATGTTTTTGTGGGATCTCAGTGTTTCCTTATTGTAATATAAAAATTAAACATATTTCAAATTACAATAATTGCAAAAATCTCTTAATAATTTTATATATGTTTTGAATATAATGTTATGTAGGGTTATATTTTTGTTTAATTTATTACCGGCTTTGTTTGGGTAATTTTTTCACCAATTTAACATCAATTAAAAAAGGGCTTAAAAGTATGCCTCAAAATGTTGCAGTGGGAAGGATCATTGTGAAATTTCAGGGTTTTCTTATTTATTCTAAAATATACAATATATTTTTAGTATTCTCTAAGTGTATTTATGGCTTTTCAAATATTTTCTTTAAAATTAGGCATCATTTATTTTGAGGGCTATAATTCTTTTACAATTAAATTCTCAAACCTTCTTAACATTTATTACAAAGACCGCTAGAGACCTTAAAACCATTAAAAAAAAAGTGCCTAAAAGTGTACAGCAAATTTTAATTGAATATGAAATTGTGGCTTTGAATCCTTAACCACTGCATATTATCGCGTTCTTCCTCCTTTTCCGATGCTTTACTGTACTTGCATTTCGCAGTTTTTCCTGGCCAAATTCGAATACTAGCGTATTTACTATTATCTCAACCGCAGTTGTGTTGTACATATGTATGTGTGTGTGCCGTGGGGTGTCAGGGCAACAACTGGCGACATAGACAAACTGGGGCACTTAAAGAGCCCCTCTACCAAGCCCCTTAGTGCCCCTCAGCACCTACATACCCCTCTCTGGCCAGCACTTTGTCGCACTCGAATGAAAAATGACAGCAATTACGCTTAAATTATGCGTTTGTTTTCATATGAGCGTCCTTGTAAGTTGTTCTTGTTGTTGTACTTGAAGCTCATTTCACACATAGACACATGGCAAGTACAGAGCACACACACATAAGCAGAGAGAGTGAGAGAAAGACAGAGAAAGAAAGAGAAAAAAAGAGAGAGAGATGGAGAGAAAGTCTAGGCGACAACATTTTCCCTTTTTCTGGCAATCTTCTTTCGGCCTAACGTTCATTGTCTCTCCTGTTCTTTTTTTTTTTGTATTTTGTTTCGTTTGCTCTGGAAAATGTCCTGACAAACTCAAAACTGCATGCGAATCGAGAATATACATATAAATGTATATGTAAGAATGAAAATAAGATGAAATATGCCCTGATCGAGAAATCATTTTTGTAAACAAATTTTCTAGAAGAAATCGTTGTTCATCACTTTTGTCAAGATGTTGCAAACATGACTTTCCAACACTATTGTTATGTTTTACAATACCTTTTGTATAGATATTTATATTTAAGCGAAGGATATATAATGAGAAATTTAGACCACGATCGAGGAAAGATTTCGTAGCTATTAAATGCTAGGAAATATCCTTGAAGAATTCCTTGTTCTGATGTTACAGACAAGACTTTCTAACACTGATATTCCGCTTTACCAACATCTTTTCCAATACAAATATATATTTCACCTCATGTGTTTTGGCAAAACTTCTGGATAAATAAAATAGAAAACTAAACTACTTAATGCAAAGGAAATTTATAAGGAAATCGTTTTTTTAACCGCTGTAAGAGTGATGGAAATATGACTTTCCAACACTGATATTATAATTTACCAACACCTTTTTCTATATAAAACCGTAAAATTGATTAAATTCCTATATTGAAAATGTAGTTACTTAATTAGTAAGAGTGAGAAACCTAAGGAAATCATTATAGAATAGATTCCAATATGATAAACACTTAAAAAACATTTCCAGTGTTCTAAAATCACAATTACAGCATTTATTTTTATTAAATAAAAGAGCATTTGTAGTGCGCCGTGATCCTGGTATAATTTTTGAATCGCTCCGCTCTTTTGCGCTTGACTGCTAATGACAAAGCCAAGAACAGAACCAGAAACGAAGGGAAGAAAAAAAAAACATAGACTAAACAGTGGAAAGAAAACAGAGATAGGATGAAGGATGCGAGGGGGAGGGGGCGGGGGGGATGCTACACAAAAAAAAGGGAAAGCAGAAAGCAGAAAGCAAAAAGCAGCAGCAGAAGGGCGAAAGCAGAAAGGCGAGAACAAGAACAAAGCACTTGACTTGTCATTTTTGACATATAAATGGCGAAACAAATCTTTGGATATTGTTTTAAATGATGCACACACACACACACAGATACACACTCAGACAGATACACTCACACGTACACACCTACACTCACTCCCACACACACACACACACACACTCTCCCTGGCTAATAAGCAGCAAAAAGGGATGAATGATGTGGTTGCGGATGGAACCTTGAATGGCAATGAGAATAAGAATGGGAATGGGAATGTGAATGTGAATGGAAATGGGAATGGTTGTCCTGAATCCTGAATCCCCAGCTCCTTGGGGGAATAATGATACAAGGGAAAGGTTATGCAACAAAGTACGGGCTATGAATGATACAAACGATACGCACAATTGGAGCTATTGTCATGGCATGGTTAAAGTCGAATATTTGTTAAACCCGAAGCCAGGAGTCAGTAGTCAGGAGCCAGTAGCCAGTACCCAGTAGCCAAGTTATGAAGCATATGTCTTCTGGCCTACAGTACGTCGTCCTTTCACGGAGATACCGCTAGCTGAGTGGGGTGCGGGGGGCCTCTAGAGTGGACCAGCACATGCGCAATTGCAGTTACCGCAATCAGACGCACAAACACACGCATGTGCGTTTCTTTATGCCCAGTTTTCCTAGCCTTTTTTCTTGTAATTTTCTTCTTTTTTCTGAATTAAAGACACTAACAAGAAAGAAAAAAAAATAGGGAAAAAAGGAGAAGAAAATAAAAACACACTCAACACACACCCAAAAGGGACACAACCACACATGCCGGCACTTAATGAAGCAAAATGTTTCATACTTTTCATTCTTCTGCTTCATTTCACTGACATATATATATATATATATATATATATATATATATATTTGTACATATGTAGTGGAAAGCCCAGAATAGCATTGCCAATGGCCATCATCATATATAAAAGTTATTTGAAAATTTCATGGCAATTCATATAAAAAACTTTCTTTGACAGCCGCAGAAAGTAGCTGGAAGGAAGAATATGAGCGAAAGCATTTCGCACACACACAAACACACACACACTCACGTGTACACCCACTAAACACACATAGACCAGCAGAGCCACAGCCGCAATGATGGACAGGCAGCCCATGCGGCGTATGCGTTATTTGCAGAAATTCTATTCCAATGCCATACAGTCAACGCTCGTTACGGTAAACCCATAAGGAAATTTGATTATACGGTTTTTTTATAAATTGTATGGTATTTGTGTTTGTTAACACTGGATTCGGACAGATTTTATATAAAAATATGTATATATTATTTTTGAAAAAAACTATTCCCTGTTAAATATAAGATTATAAGCATATATCTAAGCATTTGTCGAACATGCCATTTGTGTTTACCAATACTAGATTATTAACAGATATTGGTGCTTTTAGTGTTTATCAACACTGCATTCCTACAGATGTCAGATACTGTTGATCTACACTTCCAAGACTATGAATTGAATTTAAAATTATAAATAAAAAGAAATTATAAACTTTTCATTAGCATAATATTTGTGTTTACCCATACTGGCTTACCAACAAATGTTGGTACTCTTTGTATTTATCAACACTGTATTATTTAATTTAATGGAATATACTAATAATTTACAAAAACTTTCTACCACAAAAAGATACATATAAATATATATGAATTAAATATACTTAAGAATACTCCTTACACTTTGAATTTATTTAATGTAAAACGTAATTATAATTAAAAAATTCAAGAGGATTTTTTTCAAGGACTTAATTGTATGTGAAAGTAAAATTTCCCTTGGTCAAGTCTTTAAAAGGAATGCGAATACAAAAAGAAAAGGATGAGTTTGCAATTTATATGATTTTTTAGTCATTTATATATTTATAATAATTAAATTTATTTAAAAATTTAATTTATATTTAAATGTTATAATTTAATTTTTTACTTCAAGTAATTAATTTTTAAATTTATATTTATACATATTTATACTTTTGTATTTATACTTTCATTTCCCCATTAATACCTTTCATATTTACAAAAATTATATAAAGTAAATTCAACACTTAAATTACTCAGTTTCTATTTTAAAATAAGATAAAACAAAATCAACAATTACAGTGCTTTATAAAAGCAAGTTCATATATTAGAGTGCCCACTCTTCAGGGCACTCTTTGGCACTGTGTTCATGTTTTCTTTGGCCATCTTTACCCAAGAAAACCCTGATCTGAATATTCAGATGCGCAAATGAACTTTTCCAGGAATGAGCAATTCAAAAGAACTGCAAATTAAACACGAGCAAATAAAGTATGAACAGTGAGTGGGAAATTCCCAGAAGGGGAAGCCAAGCTAATCACAGAAAAAGAAACAGATCAAAAATAGTACTGACTTGCTGACTTTAATAAAAACCGAATAAGCTGAAGGGAAAATATCACTAAAATGTCAAATGAAATGTAATTGAAGGAAGAGACTTTTCAAATGAAATATTTAAATAGTAAATGTGTATAAAATTCAAGAGAATGCATACAAATGTCACCAAATTGCAATATATATTTTCCAACTACTAAAATAAATCCCAAATGAAATTTTAAAATGACGAAAACAACTTTTTTAAAAACTAATTCAAAGCGACAGTTAATTAAAAATACAAAAAAATAAAACACAACTCAAATAACAGAACTCACTCAAAGGGAAAATGAACAGATGTAAATGAAACAAAAGGGCAACATTTCGTGTATAAATATTTATATATACAGATGTACACACATATATATGAGACATTTCAAAGTCAAATTTATGTTATTTAAACTTTGCAAGCACGCCTTTAATATATTACAGTAAAAATATGTATATATATAATTATTCAAGAGCTTGCATTGCAAATCAGCAACCTTCATTTTAAAATGGCAAATCAACAATTCCCGGAATCCAAGCCATTCCAAGAAGCAACTAATTAAAAATATTAAATTAAGTAAAAAAGATGGGCAACGGGATAGCAACAAAAAAAAAAAACGAGTAGAAAAAAAGCAACGAAAGCTGCATTAGCGAAGGAAAAACTTCGCGGAAAATGTGAAACAAAATACGAAGTAAAGCAAAAAAAGAAAAAACTAATGTGAAAAGCGAAACAGAAATCGGAATGGAAGAAATGTTGTACTTTTTTACTTTAAAAGTAATATTTAAAGACCCCAAATGGAGGGTGAATGAGTTAATTAAGAGAAACAACAGGAAAATAAAGCCAACTAAAGTCGAAGTTGGATTGGGAAATATTTAAATACTTAAATACAAAGTACACCTGGGCGTATACGTAATTTTCAGGGACAACTTTAAGGCACAGACTTTGCTTTTTGTTTTTTTTTCTTAACTTTATTTCAGGCATATTAAAATGCTTAAGGACTAATTACACCAGTGCGTATACGTAATTATTTTTGGGTGTCTGTCATTAATTTCAAGATGGCTTCCGAGAAGACGTCAAATTTATAATTAATTTTAAATATGTTTTCAGGAATTTATAGATCAAGAAATATTAAAATAAAATAATAAATACTAGGAAAACCTGTGCGTATACGTAATTTGTGGGAACTACTTTAAAGCAGACATTTTGTTATTTTGTTTGTTAAATAGCTTCCCTTTTCGGGAAAACGTTAAAAATACTCGTTCTAAACACATATTTCTTAAATTAATTTAAGACATTTAGTGATCCAGGGAATATTTAAAAATGTAAAACAACAAAGTACTAACTGTTTTAATTGCTTTTATGTTTAAGTTATCGAAAAAAACATGAAGCTTGAAAGCTAATTTACATAGCGATTACGTATCTTAACCCATCATTGCATACTTTTTTGTATATTTTAAATATTTAGCAATTTAAGTGTCTATAGCAAGAATTGTATTTATAGTTTTCAGCTAAAAAATAATCAAAATTAAGCTTGGCACTACTACCTAACATATTTTTAGCATGCGCTCCTGCCTAAGGACACCTCGTAAACAACAGTGGTACCTGAGGGAGCCCCATGTTTGTAGTTATAGTCGATGAATTTCAGTTAAATTTTTTGTTGACTGATTCAAAGCGAAAACAAAAAATTGAAAACGTACACATGTACATTTCGAGGACACACAGAAGGAGGGGACATGATTTAAAGAGCAAATAGCAACTTTACGGAAAAGCAATAAAAAGCAAAATAGAAATCGAAACGAAACGAAACGAAGTAAGCAATGAAACGAAATAACTGTTTAAATTTCGAATTTATAATTAAAATTTCACACTTAAAGTGTATAATTTAAAATTAGAAGTAATATAGTTTATAATTATAATTATATTTTTACATGTTGTAATATTTTGGTAGATGATAAATCCACATTTATATTTTAAAACTTTAATATTACAATAAATAATGAAATAGTATATATAAGCTTTAAATAATACAAGTTTTAAATGAATTAATGAATAATTAATAAATTCTTAATGAATATAATTTATAAGTAATATAATGTAGAGCCTACAAACACACCAACAATTGAAATGTTTTGGTTGTTGATAAATCCCCATTAAAGTTTTTTGATTAAAAATATAAAAAAAGGAAAGAATGTTTTTAAAAATATCTATAGTTTATTATATTTATAAATATATCATTTATAAGTAATACATAGCCCACATAGGTATCAATAAATTTAAAAGCTTTGGTAGTTCATTAATCAATATTAAAAAAAAATCGTAAAACAATATGAACAATCAATATAACTTATAAGTTATATAATTTATAATTAATACAGTTTATAGAAACGATATTAAATACAATTATGTAAACATCATTGTTTCTATATTTGTTTTTGTTTCCTTTATTCAATTTTATTTTTATATATATTTTAAAGGTTTGTTTTAAGTTTGGCTTTAACATTTGGCAAATCACAACAAAATTATTCATATATACATATATAATTTATTTAAAGAGCTCTTAATAACATGAATATAATAAATATTATCTATTTATATATTACCCTAATTTTATATTTGATTTTTTTGTAATTTAAAAACCTTTTCGAGTACTTTATTTCAAAGTGCACGCCTGTGTCGGTGAGATTGCGTGAGCCGCAGTGTATGTGTTTGTGTGTAATAGCCCAAAACGGCAATGTTTAATTAAAAACGATAAAGGACACAACGCTGGCAATGGGCAATGCAAATAAGAGGGAGACAGGGAGAGGGGAGAGAGAGGAGGAGAAAGGACTCAGGATGAGTTGTGGGGGCTGCATTCATCAGTCGTCGTCGTCGCTCGATTGACAAGCAGCGGATGCAGTTCCCCCAGTTACATTTATGTTCCTCCAGTCAGCCTCTCACTCCCCTCCCCCCCGCCTCCTGTGGCAGGTCCTGCAAAAAGGACACACGCACACCGAGCAAATTGAAAGCGGAAATGGGCCCGGCACACCCTCAGACCCCAGCCCCAGACCGAACGCCCACGTCCTCGTCCTCGTGCCAGTCCTTGTCCCCGTCTTCGTCCTCGTCCTCGTCCTAGTCCCCGTCCCAGTCCTCTTTCCCCTCCCTCGCCACCATCCCCATCAAAAGGAAGCGAGTTGTCAAATAAAATTTCACTCGAACTGAAAGCCATTTTCCAATGGGAATTCGAATCATTCGAGACTGTGACTGCGAATATGAATCCTGATCTGTTTGAGCTGCCCCGATGACAGCCAGATGGGGCAATATTTATAATTGCAGTCAATAAACAAGGGCCATAAAGGGAGTCCATAATTTCATATAGATGTATAAAAAATATGGGTTCGAAATCAATTCAATTTCGATGCCGAGCAGGTAACACAGGAATGCATATGCAAGTCACATAAACAAATAATGAAGATGTGCACTTTGTCAGTAAATAATAAAAGGTTTTACCCGAAATGAATTTAATACAAATGCGTTGAAAAGATATAGCCCCAGGAATCCTCTAGGTTTAAAAGATATAGCCCCAAGAGTCCTTGAGGTTTAAAGTGTGAATAAACCAAATATTTTGCATTCAATTAATAAGTACAAGTAAGTAATGAAGAAATTAATTTAAACAAGAAATAATAGAAATGAATTTAAAACAACAGAAAATCAAGCCAAAGTGTCTTTTTAATGTCAATTGAGCTAGAATCATAATTATAAATATAGCTTAATGTATGTCAAAACCAAAATAATGCTGGAACAATTTATGTAACCAGGTCCTTTTTTAAAGAAACAAATAAAAAGCTACAGTCGAGTGTGCTTGATACCCAAATCCCTAAATGTGAGTGAATTTAGGAGGATTAAAGGACATTTTCAATTTAATTTATCTAATAATGTACAAGTAATCTAATTTAAAAAAGCAAATTAATGTATAATTAAGAGAACATTCTTGTTTCTGGGTTTCTATTTGTTCCTTTTATTATATTTTATAAGAAGAGCTTTTGTGTATTTTAGTGTTTTTTTATATACATATTTTAAAAACTTTTGCTTCAACTTTTCAGAATAATTGATTTGGAATTTAATACTCGTTACCGGATCTCTTAATTAAGGTTAAAAATATAAGGGTTAACGTATTAAAATGAAATGAATAATTCACTTTATCTAATAATGCTTGAAGTTAGAATAATAATTTAAATTAAACCAGGCGAAAGACAGTAGAACATGTTGAGAAATTACCATAAAAATGTTGAGCAATTTGCTATTGGCAATGTTGCAGAAGTTCATTAAAGCAGCAAATATAAGGTCACACTTATCGCTATAAGGTAATATTTAAATAAGTAAATAAAATATACAAAAATAGGGAATACAAAAATAAATAAATACGTAAATATATAAACAAATTAAAAAATATAATATATAAAAATAAATAAATAAATAAAACAATAAATAAATAAGCGACGAAATGGAAAAATACATAAATAAGGGTGTTAAAAAAATATCAAATAATAAATTAATAAAATTAAAAAAAAATAGAGGAATTTAAACAATTTAAATACTAAACATATAAAATAAATTAATTAAAAATATATTATTATCTAATAACTAATAATAATATTATTTTTCTAATAACTCCCAATATGTATAAAAATAGATATGTGTAAATATTGTAATATATTAAATATATCCAAAAACTCACCTTGCCCTGGGACGAGGAGATCGTTGAGGCCGATGGCGTGCCCGAGGATTGTGCGCTTAGATTGGACCGGCTGCTGTTCGCTTGCATCGCGCAAGGCAGAGGCGCCGCCACCTTGTTTCCTCAGTCCAGTGCCTCCTGCTCCTGATCCTGGTCCGTATCCTGGTTACTCTGGCTGCTGCTGCTGCTGCTCGTGCTGCTGCTGCTGTTCCTCTCCAGCCTCAGTTGCCGGGCATCAAAGATGCGACTGTTGGCGGCAACTACTGCTCCTGGCAACGGCAGGACACGGAGAAGGATGCGGATTTGGATTTGGATATGGAGAAGGATCTGGAGAAGGCAACCAAGTCCAGGTCATAGCTCCAGCAGTCACAATGGACCTCAGTGGGTTCTACCTAAATATTACAGCTTATCCTTAGATGTATTTTTGGGAATTCTCTTTTTTCCTATTTAGTTTTCTTTTGAAGTAATTTTTAATTGGTATTCTGAAATAAAGAGGGATATAACGATTATTAAATGAATTTCATTATTATGTTTATTTTATTTATGTATTAATTTAATTGAATTATTTATTATGATCCCTTACGAAACTCTCAATATATTATCCTAAAAGCATAAATTACAGTGAAAACCCTATTTAATCTTTTAATATTTATATAATTTATAATTAATAAAAAATGTATGATTTCCTCACATCAAGGATATCTTAGATATATAATTTAATAATTATAATATAAATTCTCAGAGTATTAATCATTCGTTTTCTTTTTTCACTTCGATTTCCCAAATTGCTCCTTTACAGTTCTGCCCCTCTTCCTTTGCTTCCAGTCAAAGCGAATGAAAATCAACAGAAAAGGAAAAAAAGAAAATAAAAAGGACTCTCTGCCGGCAGCTCAGCAGAGACAGAAGCAGCACCAGCAGTTGACTCTGCAATGGCCAAAAATAGGGCTAGGTCATCCACATCGTGGAAGGCAGCCTCCTTCTTCGTCGCCACCGAACGCCAGATAAATATATACACGCAGGAAAATAAGTTTTTTAAGGGAATTGATATAAATGTTGAATATTTTTATAGATTTAAGGAATATAAAGAAGAATATAGGAGTTCTTATAAAACTAACCCTTTAGGTGTTTTTATTAAAATTATTTATATATTATATATTTATTATTTATTAAATATTTATTTATAATTTCACTTTTTATTTCTATTCTTTATTTGTTATTTTTAAAAATAAAATAATATTTATATGTTCTCAATTTTCGTATATTTTAATAAGAGGTATTTTCTTATTAAAATTTATTTTGAAAACATAATTTTCTGGCTACTTTACAATTACAATTTTAACCGGTCATAAACTTACACTGAGAAAATTTAATGGCATATTTTTATGGGTTTTGAAGTCCTTTAATTTAAATCGATGTTTTGATATATTTTTATAGAATTTCTTTTTTCAAATTTTCCATTCTTAGGGTAACAAACTCCATAAAACAATCATCCTTAATCCTTAATTTTAAAGAAATATATAAATCATAATAACGGGCTGCAAAGCTATTCAAAAATTTAATAATAAAAACCCCATTAATTTAAAATAAGAAATAAGTTTAAAATATGTCTAAAATAATAAAGTTAAAGGAAAAAGGGAAGGAAAAAACTGTAATTTCTTAAAAAAAAAAGAATTGCGCATAGCTTTTGGACACATTAGTTTCTTTCATACATTTGGGCACACTTTTTTTTTAATTATAAGCCCCGATTTCGGAACCAATTTTCTTTCGTGTGTAAAATAATGAAGAGAAAAACAGAAGGAAAATCGTGCATGGACAAGGACAAAAGCGTGGCAGCATTATCCCTTTTGGATGCTGCTGCTGCACTCGTCGGCACGCCCATCGAAAAAAAAGGGGGCTAAGGCACAGCACATTTCCATGCCAAGGGCGTCAGCAATGCGTTCCGCCTCCCCCCTCCGCAACCACCCCCAGGTTGTTTCGCAGCGATTCTGTTTTTATTTTATTTTTCTTTTTGGGTTTTCTTCTATGCCTTTTTTTTTGGCTTTTTCTTTTTTTTTGATACCGAGCCAAGCACATTTTGCGGCGCAGACATAACCTCAACTTCTTGCGCGCTGCTTACCACGCTGCCGACGTCGCCGCTACCAGTGGCAGAGGAAGCGGGCAGAGGCAGCCATTTTAGAGGCCAGGCAACAGCTTTACGTGGATTTATGTCTATATATACGTGTTTGTCTTTCTGTGTATGGGTGTGTGCGTGAGTGTGTGTGTGCTGTGTGTGTGTGAGAGAGAGTGCTGGTATGTGTGTGTGCGAGTGTGTATTGGTGCTGCTTTCAACTGATTTTCCGCCGTTTTTCTTGGCACAAACGAAAACGGGAAATAGTGTCAAGGAAACCATTTAGAGTTGGCAAAGAAATTAAATAATTGATTAAATAATAGTCTAGATAATCTGTTTGCATTGGTAATTTTATATGGTTCCAATAGAATATACTATAATTTAATGAGCCTTCTAAGGAATCGAATCCGTCGCTATTTGAAAGCCCTTTTTGACGTTTATTTCCTTTAATTTCAAGATAATTCTGGCTTTTCCGACCACATTTCTAAATAGATTTTCTGGAAACCGTTTAGTATTATTATTTTTTATGATTTATTTTATGTATGATTTATTTTAAAGATTTCTTAATGATTTTTTAATAATTTTTCAATGATTTTTTAATGCTTTTTTACAGATTTTTCAATGATTTCTTAAAGATTTCTTTAAAATGATTTTTCGAATGATTTTTTATTAATGTTTTAATGATTTTTTACTGATTTTTTACTGATTTTTTAATGGTTTCTTAAAATTATTTTTGTAATAATTTTTTAATGATTTTTTAATACGTTTTTATAAATCTAGTCTTTTTTTTTTTTAATGCATTAAAAAGATTAATTTTTTCAAGAAAAATGGTGATGATCGATGATTTTTAAATGAATTTTAATGTTTTTTACAGATTATTCACAAAATCTTTAATAAATTTTTACAGATTAATAATTTTTTTGATTTTTTTAGGAATGTAGTCGGTGTTTTTTTAAGAAAATGCAATAAAAGGATTAATATAAAAACAAAAAAACTATTAAATAATCATCAAACAAGATTAAAAAAAACCGTATATTCAGATTGATTCGGGTTATCCCATATTCCTGGTCCTATATTGAAACCTCTTTTCATAGAGAACTATTAGCTGGGCTTAATTAAAGAAGTTCCTTGTAAAGTAAGACATGAGTTTGGTTTCTTATTAAATTTATATATTATTTTAAAGTAATTTTAAATGCCTTTCATAGTATTTTTTATCTTCTGTTTCTTTTAATGTGCCCTGGAATGAGCATTCTATGCCAAATCCAAGTCCTTTCGCCATACTTACTTAAAGTTTAATCAGCTCCTCCTTTGCTTGTTAATTTTGTTGGGTTCTTAATTTCCCTTAACAATTATTGTTTTAACTTATTTTAAATTACTTGATTTGTTATGGCAATTTTTTTGTGCGTATCGTTTGCCTTAATTTTAACTAGATAATTCCTACTATATGCTATATCCTTCTATTACTTGTGCGCTTGGGACGCTATTTGCATCATTTCTTTTTTTACATATTCCGGTTTTTCATTTGATTTTTCCTTTTTTTTTGTTATTATTTTATTTTTAGGTTAAAACAACGGTCAAAAAAATTTTGTAACAAACAAAAAAAATAACACAAGACACACACACGCGCGCGAAATCACACCCGCACTTACGCACACACACGCACACACATAAACGCGCACGCGGCGAAGGAAAAAGGGGGTTTCTTTTTTTTTGGAGACGGCAAACAAAACTAATTTTTGGGTTTTCGGCGAGATATATAAATAGAAATATTTTTTATTATATTTCGAAAAATTTCAAAAAAAAGAGACTACTTTCGGTGTTGATTTTCGTGTTTAGTTTTTTTTTTTTTTTGTTTTGTGCGCTGGCGTTTTTTGGTTAATTGCCGTGGATTCCGGAGGACTCCGGGTGCTTCCTTACGTGCAGTCCGCCCGTGCGCTGCGCACGCAATCTCCGCGTCAGCCGCCGAATGGAGATTGCCACGATGTTGCGTTGGAATCTTGCGCGGAACTGAGCACTGCTTCTGCTGCCGCCTCTGCCGGCACTGCTTTTCCGGATGATGCTTTCTGCTCTCATCTCCGCTCTCCGGTCTCCGCTCTCCGGTACCCGAAGCCTGGCTCCCGTCCGGCGCGACTCTGGCGGCGGTGTGTGCGAGCAGCGGCCGTGCAGTGCCCATGGATGCCGCTCCGCTCCCATCGTTGGCCTGTTCCAGCCTCCGGATCCGGTCTCGGATTCGGGATTCGGATTCGGCTCCGGCTCCGGCTCCGGCTACAGGCGCTAACACAGCTCAGCCCCAGCTCGGCTCGGCTCAGCTCCGACACCGGGCACAGTGGGGCAAGGAGTGGGGAAAAGCTGATAAAAAATAATAATTATAATAATACTATGTACTAATAAATTATAATATATTATTATAAATAAACGTACGTAATTAAAAATAATATAAACAAATACAACTGATTTGCTGTCCGACAAAATATATGTTTAAAAGACATCTTCTCATGGATAAAATATTTCCATAATTGTAAAGACCACCAGCATACGAGTAGATCCTGAAGGATAATATAAATTATAATCTAAAAAGCAGGGGGTACATGAAAACATGACATTTGGACTTCGTTTTACTAAAAAATAAATATATTATTTAATTTATATGTAATACATATATTTATTTAATTAAGTTATTAATTAACTCCATAAATGTTAGTCAGTTGATTCTATAGATACAATTTTTATATGTTTTTAATATTTGATTAGCGCACTGTCACCCTGCCTTATTTAACGTAATCTAATCTGTTTAAAATTTTAAATTGAAACACAAAAAGTAAGAAAGGAAAATTATTTAAGGAACTTTTAAAAGCTAAAATCAATATAATTATACATAATATTCAAAATTACGACAGACGAATTTTTTAAAGCTAAAATATGGATTTTAATAATAATATTAAAATACATTCATTTGTTTATTTATGTTAAAAATTATTAAACAAATGGGCACACATAGTAGTTATTTATTCAAAGACAGTTTCAATCGTTTTAACCCTGGACAACTGAAATATAATATGCTCAATTAAAGTTTTCCATTTTTCTTAAGTTTTAATTTTAACAGATAAGAAAAATATGCGATTTGTTTTAAATTAGTTTCACATTAAAATTACTTAAGTCCTAGTGCTTTAAACTCGTTAATATTTTAATTTATGGCTGTAATTTATATATATACATCTTATTAATACAATATAAATATGGATAAGGTTTAGTCTACACAACTTAATGTGTATATTTTGATACTTTTAATTTGCTATAAAAAGATCAGCTGTTGAATACAAGTCTTAATTTCGTATAACCAAATTATTTTGTATGGTCCAATTATTGTTCCAAATCGTATGGAATACATAATTTATATATATTATATTATATATATATTTTTATCTAATAATTAGGCAATAAAATATATTTTAAGACCTACAAGTTTATTCCACTGTGCAATGGACCAAACGGTTGAAAGCAGAGCATCCGAGCAGCAGCCGAAGGGTCACGAGCAGCAGCCGAAGCCTAGCAGGAGCGCCGACTGGAAGGGGAGCCAGGGAAGGCAGAGCAGCGGCTAATTTACAAAACACATGGCATCGATGGCTTCTAGCGGCACAGCATCTCCAGAGTCACCCACACAAGGGCGTCAAACAGAGAGAGAAAGAGCGAGTGTGAGAGAAAAAGAAAGAGAAAAGAGAAAGGAGAAGAGAGAGCAAGGAAAACAAGCAGCCAGAGACAGTGGTTGTGCCAGAAGGGGGTCCGCATGGCTTTAATCAGCAGCTGTAACCCCCTTCCATGTGGCTGCCCCGACTCCTCTGCACAAAACATGCGCAGCACGAAATGACCGAAATTTTGAAACCGAAAACATATGACATAGTGGCATTCCATTTGCAGAGCGATATCAACTAGCTGCAATACGTGATGAAAATGGACCAAATTCTGCATAATACATCTGCGACGTAACGGTATTTGACATTTCCAGCTGTTGTTTTTCATAGTCGATAAATATATCGAGTCGTCGATAGTAGGAAATGTCCACTTTTAAAACCATTAACATCTGGCAGCACCAGGAAACTGGTAAGTCAGGGGATTCCCCATAGGAGTGAATTGCTGAAAATATTGGCAATGTGTCGGCGATATTTTTAGTAGTATAGGAAAAGAACCAAAAAGCCACTAGCAAGTACACTTACAATCAAAAAACATGTGGCAAGAAATGAATATATGCACCTTTTCGTACTCATTTATTTCATTTTCATTATCTTCATTATTAATAAATAAAATATTGATATACTAATTGGATTCCATTAGCATTATTCTGTGATTCGTTAATTATTATTTCTCCTAAATAATCTTCAATCATTATTTATTATTATATTAATCAATTAAATAATATTTTTAAACGCTTATTTTGCAATTGAAACCATAGATTTATACGAGCCCTAGCTTTCTAATCATTTTGGCGACAGTATTAGCTCCCCTTTAAGTCGCTGATTGACTAAAAATATAGTAAGAAGAATTTGTATGCTATTTTTAGGTAACGATATTTTCAATCGTATAGGGTAACCTTATTATTTTATTCTCTCGTATCCGGAAGATCTTTTTAAACGGCACTACTAACAGTCCCTCCAGACTTTTGTCTTTTCCTTTCTCTCACTGCTTTTCCTTATCCCATTTAATTCAAAATAACGTAACAAAGTCATGCTTACGTTATTTCAAAATCGATATCGATACACTAATCGATTTTTGGCTAAATTGTAGTTCTATCTCTTTTAAGTTGCGGGGATTCTTAACAAAGTTCAAAAATTAATGAGGAAGGAAATGTGTTGGTCTTCTGACGAAAACTCTGCCGCAGGAGCAGCTTTGTTAAGAAGTGTATGTACGTTGTTTAAGGAACTTGACAACGCTTTCGCCACATCGTCCTTGTTGGAGCTTAGATTGGTCCCAGCTCCATGACTCTAGCTCATCTGTAGGCATTCTTTTAGAAAGGAAGTGTCTAACCAGAAGGACGAAGTTCAAAGAAAGCACCAAGAAAATGAGTTATCTGTGTGGTATCAGCTTAATGAAACAAATATTAATCGCATCCTCTTCAAGAGCCTTTTAGCTAAGGGCCTTAATCGAATAATCATAGTTTTTTCTCACAGCCAAGAAATATTTTAAATAAATAATTACAAATATAATTGAATTTCCATATAGGCATGGGAAATTTAATAAAAATTAATTTAAAATGGCAGCAAATAACAAGAAAAAATACCTCAAAACTTGTTTGATGTGGAACTGTTTTTTACAAAGCACCAACCAAGCGCTAACAAAGCAGTACTGCACTGCTTTCAAATCGTATGCCACAGTCTGGCATCTCTCAATTCTACAAAGCAAGCAGTCCAAGTAATTTATACAGTAAAATCTATTTTATTCCTCTCGCACTTTTCATCCGTGGAAAACAGTTGGAAAATGTGAAACTCGGTTTTCCACAGACTTTTCACCAACCGATAACCGATAAGTGATGATTGAAAAGATGTGGCTCATCCAAAACATAAACCAAGATTGTTTGCAGAGGCTTTTAAGGTGCTATAATAATTTACCAATTCCTTGGGCTTTTGTAAAACATCAAAAATAATTTTAAAATGAATCAAAGAAGCCGATATATATATATGTAATTTTTTAAATATTCCAAAATTAAGAAAAATCTACAAATCTATTAATTAAAGTAAGCCAAATAAGCTAGTTACATCTCCAAAAAATATTTAGAACTGAATTAAAAATCATTTGTTTGTGGTATTTTTATGTTTAATTTTTTTTTTTTACATTTTAAATTTGGTTTTGGTGGCAGTTGAAAACAAAACAAAACAAATTAACAAAACACAGTAATCTTAACGCTTATCAACGTCGCCAAATAAAGCGCCATAGATTCAACAGCATTATCACTCCAAAAATCTTCATGAATGCGCTTAAAGTGAAGCGGTTATTTTGCTGCTCCTGCTGCATCATATAATCGTTCGTCGCGGGGACCGCAGGCAATGCGTAATCGCCAGCTTGTTCACGCATCCATTCATCTTTGTTTTCTCCTGAATTGCCTCTTGGGGTCGATTTGTTAGCAGTCTTCCTCTTTGGGGCCGTGGCCGCAATCCTTGCAGCCACTGGTCCTTTTTTGGCGGATTCACGCTTTTTTGCAGCCCGTTTTCGTGCAGAGTAATTTTCTGTTACATCGATAATATCTGGCATCCTAGGCATCAGAGGAGGCAAGTCCAGGCTTCGAGAGCTTTCATTGGTCGGATCACGGTCAAACTCCAATTCGGAATCTGTGGATTCTGAGGAATCTAGATTACAATTTTGGTTAGTGATGAATTACAAAAAAAAAAACACGAATATTTCAAATTCAATTACCAGTTTCCCTCTTGTAAATTTTGCGTCGAATCGGTGGCATAATTATGGAAAATATTTGATGGTTGAAAAAAAAGTAGATTTTGAAAAAATGAAACTGATTTTGAAAAGGTTAAAAATTTTTAGGAGTATATGTATGTTACGCGTTGAGTAAGTAAACTGAAATGAATATAACAAAACGAACTCGGCTATATGCAATATACAAATTTGACAAAGCCTACTCAGTCGGTGTTGTTCGGCTTATTTTAGTCTACACAGTTTTTCGAATTAATATTATTTCATAAAGAATGCTTATTTTTACTTTGTTTGTAATAAATTTAAAGAGACTCCATCAGCATGCACACACGCTTCGGTAAATTTGCCTTTTGTTACAGAAAACTCATTTAAAACAACGAACTTAACTTTTGTTAGAAGAAAACCATTGGAAACCACGATCTACGCCTTTTAAGATTTTCTGCTGATTGCACGAACTTCATATTTATATTCCCTGCAAAGAAATTTGCAGCAGTAGAACGATTCTCAACTTGGCAAAATTTCATGAATAGTTTTTTGAACTTCTACCGATATCATAGTAGACTTTGTCATATACATATGTAACATATAACTGCGTTTGCCTGGCTGCATTCATTCTAGTTTTCCTACTCAACGTGTCTACATATAAATTTTTTCGAAATATTTCAAGTAATTTTCCAATCACGTTTATCCAAAAATTATTTCTCAATTATGCCGCCAATACAAGGTAAGTCCAAACATAGCCAAGGGGCATCACGAACAAACTATAGGAATACACTTAACTCTGGTAATTCTCCAGAGTATTTGGGTGTTTATTCATACTAACCAGAACCTTAATCTAGATTCAAGTGATTCTGATATGGAACTTGACCATGATGAGGCTTATGAAGGCTCTCCTAACTTGGATGTAGCCACAAATGCAGAAGATGTTGAGCCTACTGACCAAATTGAAATGGAAAGCGAGGCGGAAGATGATCAGAATTCTACAATAAGCTCCAATAATATGCTCAAAGTAGACGATATAGCTCCAGATTCCCCTGACGGACAGCCAAATTCAACTCTCCCACGCCGAGGAAGAAAGCGCAAGCATGAGCAAGAAGACCCCGAGGTTATTCCTAAAAGAAGCAGGAATACAAATAAGAGCACGGTTGCTACTAGAAAGCTAACCAGGAAGTCGACCCCTAAAACCCATGCTCGTAGTATTCAAACTGAATGTATGGATGAAGAGGTTATTTCTACTCCACTTCCTGTGACAAATAATTCGATGGTCCAGACGCAGGACAATGGTCAGGTGACTCGTAGAAAATTCTTCCGATTCCTCGCCGTGATTGCCATAATTAAAATTTGGAAGTTCATTTTGCGGCGCTGATGTGCATTTGAGTTCAGTTCTTTTTTTTTTTTTTGAAAATTGTACACAAAAAAACAATTTAAATTACAAAAAAAAATTAAAATGTCAAAATACCAAAAAAAAAGTTCGGGTTTTTCTTTATAGGCTGGTAATATTTATTTTTAATTGAATATTTTAACAAAATTAAATTACATGTAAATAACTTTTTGTTTCCGTTTTAAATAATTTTTGGCGCCAAGATGTATGTACTTTAACGCCAAATATAAAAATCAGCTAAATATGGCTAAAAATACTGAGCACAAGTTAGTATATTTCAGTATGTGGAGCCACACTAGATAAGGGTCCCCTTCTAGCACATGTAAGTCTTTTGCAGCGACTTTTCAGGAGTTGATGCAGATGCACAGCTATTTTAATATAAATAAACAAATTCTAATAAACAAATTATTTGAAACTTCGTGATAGTAAAAAAGTAATCGATAGGGGCGCCGACAGCCTCTCAATCGATAGTAATCGATAGTACCTACCTGGGTATTTTATAACGGTCAAGTGGCGGTCACACTGATACATATGTATTTACTGTGCGTTTATTTATTTTTTTTTTTCTGTGATTTGTTTATTGAGTGTGTTCCCAATGGATTTTGCTGCCTTTGCAATTGATAACAATGTTGTGTACGGCGCGACGGGATTGATTTCAGTGGGAAAATCCACCAATTGATGTCCAATAGGAAAAGCGTTTGCATCATGTTTGCACGCCAAATGCTCGGTGTCTGTGTGTGCCTGTGCGTATGTGTCGGGGGGGCGTGAGTGTACGTGCGTGTGGGTGGCGGGAGGGGGTGTCAGTGAATAGTAATTGTCTTTTTTTTTCCTTGTACTTTCCTAAACATAAATCAAAGGCGTTGTAAATAACTGAAAATAGTGAATGGTGATATTTAAACCGCCTGCAAGTAAGACATGAGAGAAAGAGAGTTGAGTGAATTTTCTTTTGTTGATATTCCCGTTGCTGCTGCTCTCTGCTCTCCGCCCTCCGCCGCGTGCCTGTGTGTGTGTATACGTGTTTACGGAGCGGGCGCGTTTATATATGTGTATTTGTGTTTTGTGACGAAATGTGTGTAATATAAAATGTTTATGTTTATGTTTATATTTATGCTTTTCCTCCCCCCTCCTTCTTGTCAATCCCACAGTGAAACCGATAATAACCGATCGACAATAACAACAAAGTAGCAAAAGAGCAACAAACAAAAAAAAAAAAAAAAACTAAAACAAAAAAAACCCACAGATAGAGAGGTGCAAACAAAAACAAATAAACAAAAGTGTCCCACAAAATTCGGATCCGGATCGCGTGTCCGGATCTTCGAGCAGCAGCCAGATGGCCTTCCGACGGATTTCTGTGCCCGTCGCTGGCCTCTTGGCACCATCGAACTCTTCCTCTTCATTCACATCGTGTTCTTGTTGTTGTTGTTGCTGTTGTTGTCGTGGCAGTTGCAGTTGCTGCAGTAGTCGTTGTTGTTGTTGTAACAGTTGCAGCAGCAGCGCCCGAGCAGCGGCAACGCAGTGAGTCTGTGTGCAAGCGAAACGGCAAGAGAGAGCCATCTAAGAGTGCGATCGAGAGGTGAGTACGGTGAGCAGTGACCTTTCTGCATTGTAACGGTTTCGTTCCCGAAAGAGCGATCATGATGGGGGGAGGGACAAACAGAGAGACAGAGAGAAAAGAGAGTGAGAAAAAGAGAGCGGGCAGTGAGCACTTGCTAAAAATTCGTAAACTAAATTTTTTAAATATAAATATACATTCATTTAAGCATTTTAATATTGTTTTAAAATTAATTCACATTTATTAAATCGTTTTTTTTTTTATTATAAATAAGTAATATATTGTTAAACAATTAACTTGTTAAGCCCTTGCAGGGTATTAAAATTTTAGTCAAACTCTTGCAACACACTGAAGAAGTAATTTCCGACTCTATAAAGTATCCATATGTATATGTATATATTCTTGATCAGCATAAACAGACAACACAATTAGCAATATCAATATTTTTTACCTTGCTTAAATTATAACGAATTCGAACGCAATTTTATTTAATAAAAAAAGTTAAGCCCAATATGCAGGTTTTTCTTACCTTATAAAAACGAACTCAAAAAAAATTTCCGATTTAATATTGAATTGCTTTTTTGCCTTATTTTTGATCCGTTTTCAGGATGGCAAACATATAGCAATTGTCCTTCTTTTACAAGAAATTAAACTTACAAGTAAATACAACAAATTAAACTTTAAAGTTTTTTAAGTAAAGCATTTTTTATAAAGAAATAAATAGTAAACAAAAAATATTGAATTCAAAGAAAGTGTTTGTTAAAAAAGAACCCATTAAAAACCGACTAATAAATATGAAATAATAAATAAAAATGCATCAGAAAAACATCACATAAACAACATTCAAACAAATAAAAAGAATACAATTAAAAGGGAAATATTAATTAAATATTTAATTTTATATATTTTATATTAATTTTAATATTTAAAAAAGAAAGCACTATCTCAATTATTCGTCCGATTCCATTCCAATTTACACACAAATTAAAAAAAAACAAGAAAGGAAGCTAACTTCGGCATGCCGAAGTTTAAATACCCTTGCAGTAAGTAGATAAAAAAGAAGAAAAATGTTCTGACTTTTTCGCTTTCTCGGGTACTGTCATAAAATAAATGTTGCCAGAGTGTTGCTGGCGAAAAATGTTGCTAGCAACAAAGCCAAACAGATATATATTTTCCTATGGCAGCTATATGTTATAGTGGTCTGATTTTGATCAAATTAAAACCGAAATTCTGGAATAATACAAAATGGCTACGCCTAAAATTTTATGAAAATATGTGAAAAATTGGCTTAGTTAGATTTTTTTTCTTAAAATTTTCCGATCGGTCCTATGGAAGCTATATGATATACTTGTCCGATTTTGATAAAATTAAAACCGAAATTTTAAAATATAACCAAATGGTCAGATCTAAAATTTTATGCAAATATCTTAAAAATTGGTTAAGTTATAATTTTTTTCATTAAAATTTACCGATCGTTCCTATGACAGCTATATGATATAGCAGTCCGATCCGG
>VNJU01004272.1:0-119797 GCA_008042675.1 Drosophila seguyi
TTCAGAGTGGTTGGCTTGGCAGTGGTTCCTTCTGTAGGCTTCAGAGTGGTTGGCTTGGCAGTGGTTCCCTCTGTCGGTTTCAGAGTGGTTGGCTTGGCAGTGGTTCCTTCTGTAGGCTTCAGAGTGGTTGGCTTGGCAGTAGTTCCCTCAGTAGGCTTCAGAGTGGTTGGCTTGGCAGTGGTTCCCTCAGTAGGCTTCAGAGTGGTTGGCTTGGCAGTGGTTCCTTCTGTAGGCTTCAGAGTGGTTGGCTTGGCAGTGGTTCCTTCTGTAGGCTTCAGAGTGGTTGGCTTGGCAGTGGTTCCTTCTGTAGGCTTCAGAGTGGTTGGCTTGGCAGTGGTTCCCTCAGTAGGCTTCAGAGTGGTTGGCTTAGCAGTGGTTCCTTCTGTCGGTTTCAGAGTGGTTGGCTTGGCAGTGGTTCCTTCTGTAGGCTTCAGAGTGGTTGGCTTGGCAGTGGTTCCCTCTGTAGGCTTCAGAGTGGTTGGCTTGGCAGTGGTTCCCTCAGTAGGCTTCAGAGTTGTGGCTTGTGTGGGCTTCGAGGTGGTTCCTATGGTGGTCAGGAATGTGGGACTTGGCGTGGTGGGGCTTCGCGTGGTGGTTTCCTGGCCGCAGTTGTGTGGCGTGGTGGTGTCGTGCGGACACGGCGTTGGCGGCGGCTTCAGCGTGGTGGTGCTCGTCTTGTTGCTGCACGGATTCCGGAAGTGGAGCACGATCTCGTTGGGCTGCTGGCCCGGCGCAATGCGGATGTGCGGGCCGAACATGGTGAAGGCGGCCGTGGTGGCCACCAAAAGGCTGACGACGACGACGAGCAGCTGCATCTTGTGGGGACTGTGGACGCTCGGACAGAGCACCCTTTGGTTACTGAACCTGGCGTCCCGCCCGGAGGCGTATTTAAGCTGTGCGGGAATTCGCATTCCAGACGCCGCCCCCGCAACGGATGCGCTGGCCAGCTGGCGGCACGCACCCGTGCCGTAAGCCTGGCACGGGCTTGCATAAGCCCGTCTTATCTTAGGGCCCGGAGGGCTCCGGGCTCCGACTCACGTTCCCAGTTCCAAGTTCCAAGTTCCCCAAACCATTCATTCATTGACCCGTCCAGAGAGAGAGACACATTCTCTGTTTTTTTAAAACGTTCTGCAATGCGAACGATTTTATTACGCTTCTTCGTAGCGATAGAGAGGTCGCGTTGAATGGGGCTTGGTGGTGTGTCTTACATGTTATTTGTGTGTCGTCTGGCCACCCACAAGATAGGCCCCTCTCACAGCTCTCCCCCATTGCCCCAGCCCCTCCTCCATAACATATTCGGTATAAACTTGGCTAATTGAAAACGATCTCGGGATCTCTTGTTGGCATTCCCCTTTGACTGACTCAGATTCTTATATCTATAATATATATGTTTAATATCTAAATATATTTTAGCTATGTTTAACAATGTTACTGACCCCCCGCCTCCTCCTCCTCTGCTAGCACAACAACAAACAATAAACTTATGGAAAACTAATGATCTGTTAACATTTACATATATAGCTTTTACTTAGGCATATACAAAACTCTAGGCCACTAGTTGTTGATAATGCTAATGCCAGGCGCTCCCGAGGACCGAGACAGAGTCGTCCCCGGGCAGGGCCCAGGACTAGATCTCGTCGTCGCTGGTCTGCGTGCAGAGCACCTGCTCCTGCCACCAGTCGTGCACCTCGTAGACCACATTGGCCTGGTTGTTGAACGGCAGCAGCTTCCCGCTTCCCCCGATCAGCTGGCTCATAATAGCCGATGGACTTCCTAGGGCACCGTGGACATGGTGCTGCTGCTGATGCTGATGCGGATGCTGATGCAGATCGATGCCATGGCCATGCCCGTGACCGCCGTGTCCATGGGCATGACCGTGACCGTGACCATGTCCATGTCCATGTCCATAGGCGGCGGCTGTGTTTATTGTCGGATAATGGAACTGGCCAATCTCGCTGTTAAGTTGGGCAAAGAAATTGGTCGCCTTGTTGCCCTCGCCGCCGCCCACCGCCCCGGCCCGCTGCTTGGCCAGCTGCCCCAGCTGCCCGGCATGCGGCAGCGTGGTCATCGAGTTCTTCTTCCTCTGCTGGCTGCTGATGTGGAGCCGCTCCTTGTCGCTGAGCGTCGATCGTTGCTGCGGATCGCTGGAGGTGGGCGCCAGGAATTTCCGACCCGCCGAGCTGCCCGTGGAATCGGAACGATTGAGGGCATAGCCACGCTTGCCCACAGCCATGACATGGCGTCCGACCGGGGCGCCAATGATGCCCGCTGATGGTGCTGGTCCCCCTGCCACGGCTCCGGCACCTGGCTCGGGCAGGACAACGGCACTGCTGCTGGCATCCTTCTCCTCGTTCTCCGTGGAACTGAAGGTGGGCGAGAAGGCATCGCTGGTGGGTGGACAGCCACCGGCCACCACACCGCTGATGGTGCTGATGGTGCCCTTGTCCGCTGAGCCCAGAGGTGCCTTGTCCTCCTGGACATTGGGTCGCATCACAGGCTGCTCATTGGTGGCCCTTAACCCGGCAATCAGGGAGTTTTGTTGTTTCTATGAAGGGTTAAAAGGGGGATTTATAAATATTACTTATAAGTTTTTATATTATTGAAACTAACACTGGCATTCTGGGCTCGTATCTTCTTGAGGCAACCCTCCAGCCAGGTGCGTATGGTCATCTTGGCCACCTCCTCCTCCACCAGATATTCAAACTCCTCGCGGGCCAGCAGCTCCTCCAGCTGCAGGGCCTTGCGAATGTCCACAGAGCGATAGCTGAGCATGCTGAAATGGGAGGAGAAAGATTTTAAAGCTGTATCATTGGTTAAGGATGAGAGACACCCACTTGATCACATCATGAAAGGTCACATCCTCGCCATTGTGCAGCTTATCCAGCTCATAGCACATGTACTTGAACAGCAGTCGATCCTTCTGGGGATCGCACTCGAGGCGTCCCTTCAGCAGGCGGAGAATGAACTTCACCCGTCGCACGGGTATGACGCCCCTTTGATGTATATCCACAATGTTCCAGGTGTTCTGGAAGTTGCGTATGTCCGCATAGGAGAGCAGAGCATCCTCTTCGTTGGAATAGAACAGGGAAAAGTTCTCCATGATAATAGCTAAGGGAAAGAGGAACAAGTTCATGGGATTTCCTTAGAGAAATATATTTTCAGAGGACACCTACCCACAAGCAAGTTGAGCACTATGTAGGTAATGATCACGTAGAAAGTGCAAAAGTATATAAGGCTGGCCGTGAAATTGCCACAGTCCGTCTCCCAATAGTTATTGCCGAGGGTGCAGTACGGTGGCTGGACCATGCAGTCGTGCATTATCTTATTCCAATCCTCGCCGGTGACAATCCGGAAGAGCATAGCCACCCCGGTGACGGGTGAGCCAAAGTTGGCCCTCCTGCCAATGCCCTCGCCATACTTGACCGTTCCTGAAACGAGAGTGATGAGTGGAGGGGCAGAGAGATTGGGGTCTGAACTCGGTAGAATCAGTGCTGCCAATGTGTCCTTGTTGCTACCTGAATCTCTAAAAAACTTTTTGTAGATCAGCAGAAACAGCTTGAATTCTCTCTCGCAAGTTATAGATTATATTCCACTTTTAGTTCATCATTTTTATAGTATTTAAGCTTATAAATCTTGTATATCTTTAGAGTAATTATAAATTATTCAATAGAAGATGTAAAAAGTGTTTTAAATTTTAAAGAAAGCGACTTTATAGAGAGCCCCTTGAAATGACTTTCCCCCAAAGGAATCACTTTCACTATCCCCAATTTAATCGAAAAACTATTGGATCCTTGGCAGCACTGACTTGGAAATGGATATCCCAAAACTACAGCTCACCGAAAAGGATTGTTCCGGCCAGCGCATAGAAGAAGACTAGCAAAAACATGCCGAAGATAATGAAGAAGGACTTGCATACAGAGACGCCCACGGTCAACATAAGCATCTTCAGTGTGGTGTGCTTGCCGGTGATGGTGAAGAAGCGCAGGATGACCACCATGAAGCCAAAGAAGTAGGACAGATCGTTCTGCCGGACAATCGGGAGATGATGATCAGTGATCAGTGATCAGTGAGGGATGGACGGATGGACAACTAACTTACCCGCAGAATCGTCTGCAGAATGATCCAAATCACACCGGCAACGGTGACCAGTAGGTCATAGCGATTGCGCCTAGATTGCCAATAGCCGCGCGGTGTAAAGGCAATGTTCTTCATCACCACCTCAACCACAAAGACAAAGGTCAATACCGCACTGACGATCACCAGGCGTTCCGTATGCACCTCTCCCTTGATCCACTGCAGTACACAAAGCGAGACGAGAGAGATAGAGATAGAGAGAGTTGGAGAGAGAGTTGGAGAGAGTTGGAAAGAGTTGGAGAGAGAGTTGGAGAGAGTTGGAAAGAGTTGGAGAGAGAGTTGGAAGGAGTTGGAAAGAGTTAGAGAGAGATTGGAGAGAGAGATTGGAGGGAGATTGGAGAGAGATTGGAGAGAGAGATTGGAGAGAGATTGGAGGGAGATTGGATAGATTTAGAGGGGGTAAGACTAGGAATACCCGGACAGCAAGTCGAGCTCTACGCTAAAATCTCTAGTCGCTAGGCTCTAAGGGCTAACATTCATATCTCTTGCTATATATTATATATATTTGTTTTTGGTTTTTTGTTTCGATTTCGGGACGATTCCACCAATGTACAGATACATATATTCATAATATATACATTCATATATATATACATTCATATACATGAGTGCTGTGGCATGCAGTGCATCAATAAATGTGAAAGTTTACTTCAGAAGCATACTTTTTGGCTTGGTTAAATAGCAAATAAATATAAATGTAAACAAATTAATATATTTGAAATATGGTTATTTTAGGCATGATATGATATATATATTATAGGATAAATACTAGTATATTTTATAATATATATTATATAAAATATATAATAATTGTCAGGTCTATAGAACCTCTTTCCTAATCGAATTTGAATAATCTTAATGAATGTGCTGGTTACTCGGATTTTTTTTGTATCCACAATATAAAAATATATAATATAATATCCACAATATTTTATATATACACATCTATATACATGTATGTATACATATATATTTTTGTAATATTTTATATATATTATCGTAAGTAATCGTACTTCATTTGCTCTAGAATTTCATGCATTCTTGTGGTTCCTCTTTCAGTTTATAATATTTACCTAATAGTTGTTAATATTTATACATTAAGCACTTCTAATAATTTTTATAAAATAATAAAAGCAATAATGCTTAAAATATGATAACTTTGTTTTTTAAAAATACAACAATTATAGATTCATGCCACGCTTAAGTAAGTTAAATTTAAAGATAATGTAAAGTATTAGATGAGTAACGCCTTGTAATTTTTCCATCACTCGGTTTAGCTTTCTTTTCAAATTTAGTTTTAAATTCGGAGAGAAAGAGAGGAGAGAGGAGAGAGCACTGCATAACATCTTCAACGGCAATGTATGAGAATCGCAGAGAAGGGGCTTGCTTAGGTATACAGAATGAGAATCGCAGAGAAAGGCGCTTCAACTGCAGTTTGTGAGAATCGCATACCTTGCTCTTATACGAATTAGTAAGCTCTCTCCCTCTCTTGTATAAAACTGAGTCACTTATGCTCAAGCATTCTGCTTATTTTAATTGTTATTAATTATTAATTATTATTGTTAATTATTATTTTTAATAATAATACCTGCATGTAAGCAAGTAAGCTCACCCTCTGGCGCGTTACTCATCTTAAACCTTACATTATCCCCTGTCCAACCTTCAGTTCCTCCACTCTTTCCTTCTCTTTCTAATTGACTTTTCACTACAAACCGTTATGGAGAGCAGCATGCTGTTGATCAGCACCACCACAGCGATGACCCGCTTGAAGATGATGTGCTGGGTGATGTCGTAGGTGAAGGCCCGGATCTTGCGGCCATCCGGCCTGGGGGGCAGATGCAGCGGCTGGGCAATCTTCAGACGCTTCTTGAGGTCACACCAACGCCTCTGGTCGACGGTCAACAGAGCTGTGCCCTTGTTCTCCGAATAATTGGCAATTACCACGCCCACGAACAAGGTCAAGCCGATCATGCAGCCCAAGAAGATATAGATGTGGATATAGACGGCATGAACCTAATGAAGAAATATATTAATGGATCAAGATTTGAGCCTGCTTCAGGTAGTTTACTCACCGGACCCACCGCCTTGATGAGCACATCGCGCACATCCAGCCAGCCCTTGAAGGACAGCACCTCGAAGAGCGTCAGCATGGCGTCGCCAATATTATCGAAATTGAAACGCCGCGGATTGGCCCAGACCCGGGGCACCAGCATCGCCGGATAGGACTCATCCGGTCCGGGGGTTAGCTTCATTTTCGTAACAAAAACGCGACGCATAAAGACCCCCACACAGTCCTCCCGCCGCGATATCGTCGGGTCATTGCAACGCGCCAGGCGACCGCCGTACAGCTGGACTCCGTAACTGGCAAAGATGAACATCAGCAGGATGAGCAGCGTGGATACGAGCAGGATCTCCTTGAAGCCGCGGCACAACTCGTAGACCACCTTCCGCATATGCGGCACCAATGTGAAGATCCTCAACGGACGCACGCAGCGCAGGATCATCAGGAGCTGGGCAGCCGAATTTCTGGGTATATTCAGAGGCATCCAGCACAGGAAGGAAGTGGACACCACATAGATAAAGACGTCCAAGGCAGCAGCCACATCCTTAATGTAGGCCTTCGGCGTAAAGAAGAGCCCATCGGCTAGGATCTTGAGCGCGAGTTCCAGGCTCATGAAGATCACGAAACCATATTCGGCAATCTGCAGAGTGGGATGATCCATCACCCGATAATTGGGCGTCTCGAACATCATCGAGATGCAGGACAGAGTGGTGGCAAAGATCATTACCCAGTCCAGGTAGGTGACCAGACCCAGGAAATTGCTGCAGCCAGATAAGAGATTGAATTAATATATATCTTATCTGGATAAGAGTGGAGTTGAACTCACTGCAAACTCTTGTACTGGACCTTGCGCTCCTTGCCCGTCAGCGGATCCTTGAGCCTTGCATCGTACCGAGCGTGGACAATCTTCTGGCAGATCTTGCGGAACCGACTCTCGCGCGGCACCAGAAACAGAGGAGTATCGAAGAAGGGATGATTCTCCCGCAGATCCTCTTCGCGTTGATTCCGCCGCATCTCCGCCTGCTGCCGCTTGGCCTGCAGCAGCTTAATGTCCAGATCGTGGGGCCGGGCACGTCCCGAGTTGGCCCTGGGAGCAGCCGCGATGTCACCGTTCTCCATCAGATGCTCGTACGTCTGCTTCAGCTTGATGGAGCCGGAGCGAACGCTGCGACGGATGGAGCGGGAGCCGAACCTGCGGATTGGTAGTGGACACACATCACACGGGTCGCGCAGGCCAATGGCCCGGGTACTTACTTCTTTTGGTCAACGCGCCACGGCTTCGAGTGGGTGATGGTGCCCTGTGACTTGAGCCCTCCTCCGCCGCCGCCGCCCTTGGTGCCCACCACGGGCAGCATGGCGGAGTCGCCCAGCATCAAGCGCTGATTGTTGCTGTCGCTGAGGGAGAAATGTTAATTTAAAGATTGGATTAAGATCAATAAACTCACTTGATGATGTGCGTGATGGCCAGCTTCCGGAGACTGCTGCCCGCCGCTCGCACCTTGGCCGTCTTGTTCATGATCCGCACCGGTTTCTGCTTCCGAAAGACCACATTCGACTCCCAGCACTCGGACATGGGACGCTTGCAGTTCTCCACCAGCGAGTCCTCCGTCTCCAGCTCGATCACAAAGTGCTTCATGAAGCTCTCCCGCACCTTGGGCAGCATAAAGTCATTCGGGATGCGATGCAGGATGGTCATCTGCGGCGAGTCGGGGAACTTCTCGAAGATGCGCAGCCGGAAGGGCAGCGTCTCCTTGATCTCGGCACTCTGCTCCCGGAACTTGAGCTGCTTCAGCTTCTTGATGTCCTCGTCCAGCTCCAGATTGTCGAGAATGACAGCCACGAAGAGACTGAGCACGATGAGGGTCACGAACAGGTGATAGAGTATAAAGTAGACCGCCACCAGGGGTGTCAGCGTCTTGCTGGTCCGTATCATTGTCTCGTCCATCACCTCCACCCAGGCCTCCTGGGTGAGGATCTGGAACATGCTCATGAAGGCCTCCGGAAACGACTCGAACTTGGTGAAGTCGCACAGGAAGCAGAAGAGCTGCATTGAGATGCTCGAGCTGATGATCAGCAGGCACATGGTGAAGATGATCAGCGATCCCAGCTTCTTTCCCGGCCCGAAGATCTTGTACACGAATCCCTCCAGCATGGGCGAGGCCTTGATCAAACGCACCACCCGCAGCACCTGGAAGTAGGTCAGTCCCGAGGGATAGAACATGGGCACAATGTGCAGCGTGGTGCCGGCGGCCAGCAGCAGCTCGAACTTGTGTATGGAGTGCTTGTAGTAACCCCGCCATCCCAGACAGTAGATCTTGAAGAGCGTCTCGAGATCCAGCAGGCAGGTGAAGACCAGCTCGATGTAGTAGTACCGCTCGTAGAACACATCCCTTGGCCTTCCATCATGCTTGAAGGTCATCGTGGCCGTCACAATGCCATTGGCCAGGATGACGCTCATCACGAGCATCCGGAAGTAGGGCGATCGCAGGATGGCATGACAGGTCTCCGGCGCCAAGCCACCGTGCTTGTTGTCATCGATGGTCACCAGTCGCCAGCCGGAATCGTTGCCACTGAGTATCTGTGAGGCCGCCGTCTTCTGTATGTGTCCCCTTGCCCCCCACATCTGCTGGAACTGGACGCGAATCTCGTTGAAGGTCTCCGTAATCACCGCAATGAACACATTCTTCACCAGCCACGCCAGGAAGAAGATCATGGTGCTGAAGTAGAAGGCGGCACGCCAGGCGGGCAGCGAATCGATGGCCCGATACATGATGAAGACCCAACCCTCCTGCGAGGCAGCCTGATAAACGGTGAAAATGGATGTGGCAATGTCCTCGAAGCCATTGAACCCGATGACATAGCTGCTGAGGAAGTCCATCTTCATGCAGCGCATGCCCGGCGAGCACTGGTAGCCAGAGTCGGGATCCATGGAGCAGAAAGTGTCCGGAATGGCCAGGGAGTTGATGGTTAAGATTCTGATTTTGAAGGGTTTTATTTATTATTTTATGTTTAAATTATATATTTACTGGAATACTTACGGTCTCTTGAGCAGATCGTACTCTGTGTTGTTCATCACACAATGATTTTTGAGCTCGCCAAAGAACTGAACCCCGAGCAGGCCATACAAAGACATGAAGAACAGGAAGAACAGGGTCACATTGTAGATTTGCTGGCTCGAACGTCTGTTGAGGGAGAAGAATTGAGAGAAGAATTGGGAGAAGGATTAAGAGAAGAATTAGGAGAAGAAGTAGGAGAAAAATTGGGAGAAGAATTGGGAGAAAGATTTGGGAGAAGAATAAAGAATATAATTAAGAGAAGAATTAGGAGAAGAATTGAGAGAAGAATTGGAAGAAGAATAAAGAAAAGAATTAAGAAAAGAATTAGGAGAAGAATTGGGAAAGGAAAATAAAGGAAAGAATTAAGAAAAGAATTAGGAGAAGAATTATGAGAAGAATTGGGAGAAGAATTAATAAAAGAATTGGGAGAAGATTTGGAAAAGAATTAAGAGAAGAATTAGGAGAAGAATTAGGAGAAAAATAAGGAGAAGAATTAGGAGAAAAATTGGGAGAAGAATTGGGAACACAATAAAAAAAAGAATTATGAGAAGAATAAAGAAAAGAATTAAGGGAAGAATTAAGAAAAGAATTAGGAGAATTGTGGAAAAAAAAAAATTAATAAAAAATTAAATAAAATAATTACAAGCTTAAGCTACTCACTTGAAGATCTGATTAATCCTACTTTTGGGCATGCTAAACTTCAGGAAGACGCGTAGGAAGCGAATCATGATCAAAGGACGTGGTGCTCTCATGATGGATAAATAAGAGAATCTAGGGAAATAATCAAGAATCTATATTATCCAGTTCAAACTTCTCACTTTCCTCAAACCAAACTTACTTGGGAACTATCTCGAGCACCTCAAAGATCTGCAGAATAATGGAAATCCACAAGAAGCTGACCATGGAGGCATCAAACTGGCACCAATGATCCTTCAAATAAGGCACCTCACCCTGGAAAGTAATCGTAGATATAATGCTTTTCCCAGGAAACCCTCAATCTCCCCACTCCCCCCACTCACATGCAACACCCCGCGAATGTGCATCTTGGCCACCATTTCAGCCGTAAAGAGCAGCGTGACCGCCGTGTCCGAGAAGAAGGTGATGTACTGCAGCGACGGATACCGCTCGAAGGTCTTGGGCGTGTTCAGCGAGACGGAGGTGAGCGAGACCAGGGCACAGAGACGCATCAGGCGGCGCACCCACAGCTTGTTCACCCATTCGATGTCGGCGCTCTCGTTGAGCGACTCCTCGGGCCCGTAGTCGGCGAGGAAGGGCTCGCCGCCCTTGAGGCTCTGCTTCCGGCCCAGCATTATCTTGTTGCCAATGCCCGTGGCAATGCCCAGGCCAATGGGCGGCACACCCGTAATGGCGGCACTGCCCACGGTGCTGCTGATGCCGCCGCAGATGCCCATGCCGGCGGCCGCTGCCCCACCGCCCATGCCGCCGAGACCGCCGATGCCGCCGAGCAGATTGAGACCGCCACCGACGCCGCCGCCGGAGGAGCTGCCCAGACCCAGGCCACCTCCATTGTTGTGGCCACCGGCCACTGAGGATGTTGGCGCGGCAGAGGAGCCCTGCTGCTGCTGCTGCTGCTGTTGCGACTGCTGCTGCTGCGACTGCATACCGAAGGCAACACTACTGCCGCCTCCGCTGCCGCTGCCCGAGTTCACAATGGTCGTGGGACTGTTGAGCGCACTGGCCGCATCCTGGCGAGCGCCCAGCCCGTTGCCAGGACTGCTGCCCGGCGAGGGATTGAAGCTGAACTGGCTGGCCGACGGCTGCGGCTGCGCGTGTCCAAGGTGGCTGCTGTGCTGCGAGTGGCTGTGATGGTGGTGTTGATGCTGGTGGGTCGGATGGTGGCTCAGCGAGGAGTGGTGATGATGATGGCCGCCGTGATAAGGCCCGTGGGTGTGCTGGTGATGATGGTGGAGGTGGTGATGGTGATGCTGCTGCTGCTGCTGCTGCGGGGTCAAGCTGTTGCCGCTGGATGAACTGGTGCTGGCCGTGGCCGGTGTGTTGATGCCGCTTGCCGAGTGCGTTGGATGCGAGTGATGACCAGGTCCTCCTATGGCCGAGCCTGAACCTGCTGCTGCACTGGGTCGTGCTGCTCCTGATGCTGCTGCTGCTGCTCCCGCTGCTCCTGCTGTTCCCACTGATCCTGCTGCAGTTCCTCCGCCCGCTCCTACTCCTGCGCGTTTGTTTCTAGCAGCTGCACCCAAGCGACGAATCTGTAGGCGGTCAATCATTCAAGCGGCGCATCCTGGCCAGGGTTGGGAGGGGTAGATGGTGCTGGTGGGGTTGCTGGAAGGACAAATTTTGTACCAGAATAAATAAAATGCATAAAAGAGCTTCCTTAAAGTCCTTGTCTTTGATGTCTTGATACATTTCAGTTCCTTAGAGCTTCCTTTTATACTTCAAGAAGTATCCCTTAGTTCCAGAAATATCCTCACACAATTCAGCAATTAAATCCCAGAGAGCCAAGTCAATATTTACATTGAAACAGCTGCCCAGGTGGCTGTCCTACATACACACAAGGACTCACAAGTGAGAGAAACAAAGGGTGTGTTTCGAGTATAGAAAATAATGGACATGTGCCCCGGATCCTTTCCCTTTTAATTTGTAGTAAATAAAAGTAAAAACTCAAGCCTGAATTTCCAGTGTAGCAAAAGCTGAATGAGACATTTGCAACCCCCGTAAAAGACACATACTTATACACACGTTCAGAGCCAGGACCCTTCCCCCAACCCTCTGTTCAAGGAGCTGCATTGTCATGACCACGACTCCAACTGGAGTCTCACGTTTACTCACTTTTCACCCCCACTCCGGTTTAAGGAGTTGCTGCTGGAAGCGGTCTTTCCGGTCAGCCGCTGCAGGTACATATATTTAATTATTAATTTAATTATTTATTTGCACTTCCTTTGTTCCACGAAAAAAAAAACAAAAAAGAACAAAGCACAGGATGCGAGGGAATGCGAACTGGAACTGGAACTCGAACTCGAAGTCAAAGTCGAACGTGAACTCCAACGCCTAGCAGGACACTCGGCCGCCAGTCAGTCAGAGCCTTAGAACCTCAGTCAAGCAACTGAAGTAATCGTCCTGACAGCCCCTCTCTCTCTCTCTCTCTCTCCTGCAACCCCCGGCCAAGGACAACGCCTGCGCAGTGCTCCTGGTCGATTTTATGGCCCTTCGACGGTGTGGCAACTCCGCCAGCGGAGTGGCCAACAAGTCATAACAAGAATAAGCCAGCATTAAGGACACATTGAAATGGGTGCCACGGCCTCCTGTAAGAAAACCAGCGGCAGCAGCTATCCGGATCACGATGATCCGGGCTACCGCAAGTGTCAGGAGCTCAAGGTGAGTCCCCGTCGTGGTTGTGGCACCTGGTTCCGGTTCTCCACCGCTTTACATAACCCACCATCACCTCCAGATGGAACGCTGGATCCAGATGCACTACCAGATCAAGCAGCGGGAACAGGCTCTGGCCATTGCCCAGCACCGGGAGCTCTTCTACTGGCTGAGCGGCTTCTACCTGAGCGCCGTGTACGGCTGTGCCAGCTATTACCAGCGGGTGAAGCGGGTCTCGGCGCTGGCCCCGCTCCTGCCGCTCACCTTTGTGGTGGGTTACTACACGGACTGGGCCTATGGCAGCAAGCTGCATCGCATTCAAGGTGGGTTTACGGTCTGGCTAAGAGGTCTCCTTGATTAATCTCCTTTTTATGTCCTTGCCAGCGGAGGCAAATATGATCATGGAGCATGAACAGGAGCTGCTGCACTGGCCCGGTGGCCTGCCCACAGTGGCTGGCATCGATGAGGCACGCGTGGAGACCGAAATGGAGAAGAAAATGCATCCGCATCATATGTAGAGGAAAAGTCTGATCCTCGAACCCATCTGGCAATAGGGCCGACTCGGGTTCACAAACTCAGCAAAAACAAAGTCGACCAACCAAAAATCACAACGAACTCGAAACACACTTTTTACCTTGCAAAAAAATCACACTTTACCAGGCAGCAAAATGGGGTTTGATCTTTAAACAGAAAAAGAGAACCAGAGAGACATTTTTTTGTTAGAGTTCTCACAAGAAGTTAAACCTCTCAAAGTCTTCATCAAACAATTACTTTTAAGTCTGCAAATGCTTGACATTAACTTAAAAATAAAGCACTTTCTTGCAGAGAGAATTCTCTCTCTTATAAGTTCTTTGTAAAGAGAGCAATTTGATGGAACGTTCGCTCCTAAAAATGACTCCCAAGGAGCGTTTTAAAGTCTCTCTGCTCTTTAGGGTTTCCTTTACACATAAGCTAATAAAGCCAGTCACATTCTGCACAGAACCCCTGTCGGCCTCAGATACCTTATAGCTCAAGTATAGTTCCCTATATATATTTATATTCCTCTCTCTATCTCTCCTAGCTCTATCTCTATCTTTGCGTGTCACTTTTCCTGCAATTTTTTGAGACAATACTCCTTATATTTGGATAGTTAATGATTGATATACATACATTATATATAGTATATATATATATATATATTCTTATGTACACTTGATATATATAAAAATTGTAGTCTAGATCGTCTAATAAATGTTTGCTCCCAGCTCAGCTCAGAAGGCGAGATCCTCTTCGTCCAGCAGTCCGTGCTCGATGAAGGCGCGCGAATCCTTCTTGAAATGTCGATCGCAGAACTCGTTTATCCTGGAGCAGGCCTCCTCGATCATGGCCCTGGGCACGGTGAGCACAATGCGCACATAGCCAGGATACTCGAAGCAGCTGCCGGGCAGGCAGAAGACACTCTGCTCATTGACCAGTTCCTGGACAAAGTGCGTGTCGTCCTTGAAGGCCGGAAAGCGTTCAATCTCAACACCAATCATCATGTACATGGCCCCGTTGGGCATCACGGGGCTAAGGCCACGCACCTGCTTCAGCATTTTGTAGGCCAAAGTGGCATTGGACTGGACAGAGATTATATATTATATATATATCGATATATAGATAGATTTCAAGACCTACGTGCAGCACATCGATGACACCATCAAAGTAAGACTGCGGCGTCTTGGCCAAAATCTCCGGCAAGGCGCCCTGTATCAGGGTATTGGAGCCCAGGATGCGTCCGCACAGATTTTTCAAGCCCACCATTGCATCCTCCAATCGCTGCTTGCGATCATGGACTATGATCCAACCCATTCGCCAGCCAGGCACCAGGAAACGCTTGGTCAGACCGCCGCAGGAGAAGACCGGCACCTCCTTGGTGAGGCTGCTCACAGCCACGTGCTTGGAGCCGGGAAAAACAAAGTGTTCATAGATCTGCGAAAGAGATTCGAGACCTTTTTAAAGAGAACTAAGGATCCCAAAGGAAATCACTCACCTCATCCGCTATAATGGGCAGATAGTGACGCTCACAGATCGCAATCAGCTGACGCAGATGCTTCTCATCAAAGACACTGCCACAGGGATTGCTCGGATTGTTGATCAACAGGGCAGCGGTGTTCTCATCAATCAAACTCTCCAGCTGGACAAGATCGGCGCGCCACTGCTGATCGGGCAGGAGGTCATAGTAACGCACCTCAATGTCCAGGCCCTCGGCCAAGGTGCGATAAAGGCAGAAGCCCGGCCTGGGTATGAGCACATTCTGGCCGCGATCGGCCAACGCCAGGATGCAGTACTCCAGGGCCGAGGAGCAGCCGCTGCAGAGGACCACATCCTTGGGATCAATCTCCTCGTCGGGACGCTGGTGGGCACTATACTTGGCCACCGCCTGGCGTGCCGCCTCGTGTCCATGGGTGTGGGCATAGCCATTATGCTTGCCACTCTCCACCGAGTGGAGCACCGCCTTCATGGTCTCATCCGCAGCCTTGAGATTGCCAAAGATTGTGGGATCACCTAGGGGAATGGGTAAAATTATTGATTTATGAGGGATAAGGATTGAAGATTTAATTTAATGCTAAAAGTAGAATAATATTTACTCGGAAAAAGGTTTTAAAAGGACTTAAAAAAGGAGCTATCTTTACATTTATTCATAAACCTTAATTTATACTTTATTTAAATGTAATAATCAACCTTTAAAAAAAGTTCCATTAAAAACAATTTCAAGCTGTTCAATTTAATTTAATTTTATACACCTAAAATTTCCAGCTATTTTCAGGCTTTGGCCAAAAATAAAAATCAGGTGATGATGGGTCCCGCTCCCGAATCGCAGATTGCATTGGGTCAATGGCTAACTTGTTGTTTGTTTCCGCCTCGATTTGATTCCATTCGATTCCATTCGATTCGATTCGATTCGCTCCATTTTCTGGTCCAGTTCAGGTAACCGAAAGCCCCGGATTCTCGACTCCGCTAAAAACAGGTGCGACTACATTTTATGCAAATCCCCATATCAACCCTCTCTCAAAACACAAAAACAGTGCGCGTGCCTCGACACAAAAATAATACGAATGCCGCCGATAAAAAACAAAAACAAGAACAACAATCGGGGAAAACAATAACAACAAGGAGAGTTTACAGATTCTGATACTAAATTAGAAATTTTATATATATATACTAAATGGATAAATGGATATATGTTATGTATGGCAAATTTTTGGAAGTAAGTCTTGAGTAGCAAGAATTGTAGCAGAGTTTTTAGGGGTCTTTAAACTGAAAACTAAATAGGTTTTCCTTACAGACTGAAGAACTATAATTTATATATAAAAACAAGAGGAAAGAGGAGACTTTTACTTGATTTTTTAGTCAAGAAAAATAAGCTTAAATCATATTTATAAATTATTACTGTCTTATAAAGTTTTTTGTGGGGTTTTTGGGTAACCTTTTGAAATGGAAAATTCTGGTTTCTGGCTCTAGTTTAAAGATTATTTATATAAATATTTAATAGCTAATAAAAATAAGAATATTTGTGGCAAGCTTTCTTGTATTTCCTTAATTCAATTTATAAAAATATAGAATAATAACTATCTAAGATTTTTCAAGATTATTGTATTATGTTTTTGGTGGGGTTTTTGGTTAACCTTTTGAAATGAAAAATTCGGGTTTCTAGCTTTAGTTTAAAGATTCTTTTTATAAATATTAAATAGCTAATAAAGATAAGAATATTTGTGACTAGGTTTTTTGTGTTTCCTTAATTAAATTTATAACAAATATAGAATAATAATTAGCTAGGATTTTTAAAGACTATCGTATTAAGTTTTTTGTGGGGTTTTTGGGTAACCTTTTGAAAAGGAAAATTCTGGTTTCTAGCTCGAATTTAAATATTATTTATATAAAAATTTAATAGCTAATAAAAAGAAGAATATATATAAAAATATAAACTAATAACTATCTAGGATTTTTCAAGACTATCGTATTAAGTTTTTTGTGGGGTTTTTGGGTAACCTTTTGAAGAGGAAAATTGTAGTTTCTGGCTCTAGTTCCAAGTTTATATATATAAATATTAAATAGCTAATAAAAATAAGAATATTTGTGGCTAGGTTTTTTGTATTTCCTTAATTCAATTTATAAAAATATAGAATAATAATTAGCTAGAACTTTTCAAGACTAAAATTTAAATAGAAATTGTACTGACATCTTCCTTAAATCATTACCCATGTTTGCCTTAAATATTTAGGTGTTTTTCCAGGACCTCTCCTTCTTCACCCATTAACTTTATATATTAAATACTCTAAACAGCAAAACTCACCAATTGACAGCGGTATCATGGGCTTCTCCGGATTCGGCTTGATCTTCAGCGACTCGACAATATTCCGGATGCGATTGTGCGTGTTCAGTGACAATTGCGATGGCCTTATTTGCCAGCCGGTGCGACCCGGCTTGCCGCCGGCATCCGCATCCGGCAGATGCTCCGTCCTGGACGACGACTGCAACTGCAGCTCGGCCAGTGCCTTGTCCACCACATCGCTGGTGGGCGTGGTGGCACCTGGCTCACTCCGGCTGGAACAGCTCGACTGGCGGCTGCTGCGGCTGCTTTGGAATCGAAATTGAGTCTCGTTGGCAACACTGCTGGGCATTATCACCAGGCAGGCCCTTTCCGCAAACAATTGGGAAACAAGAAAAAAAAACAAGCAACAAACAAAAATTTCACAAAAAAATATGAGGAGGTGTTCGTTCCGATATCTGGCAGCAGGGACCTCAAATGAAGGTAAAGTTGGTATCCTGTTTATCGTTCCAGACGAGCATTAGAAATGCTAACGGCGGGCTCGGCGATTTCTTTACTAAATCAGGCTTTAATGTTAATGATTATAGTGATGTCTCCGACTTGGACTTGGACTGGGACTATCTTTCTTTCGTGTCGTTTGCGAATTCTGAAACTGAACTAAACTGATCTACTTCGGAGATCTCTTGGGGCTTTTATCGCTTTTGGCGTGTTTCTGTCGGCGCCATATAGGCTCTATATATCAGGTCTGGGTCTGGGGTCTGGGGTCTGGGACTGGGTCTGGGACTGGGTCTGGGTCTTGGTATATAGACGGTACACACACACTGCCACACCGTCCCCCCGGATAGCACGCGCCTGACTTTGGCTTCGGCTCGGCTCGAGAGCCGAGAGGGCCGAGCGAAAGATGGAACAACAACTAGGGGGGGCGGCGACTGATTTGAATACTCGCCGCCTCGAAATCATATTCATAACGAACTCGGAACCAGATTTCAGTTCGATTTGATATAAACAACAACAGGCAGTGGCCCAGCCAGTGGCCGCATCGCATCGATTCATTTAAATGCGCCAAAGTTGTCTATAACGTCTTGGGTCTTAGGTCTTCGGAATGGAAACAGCAGCCAACCGAAACCATTAATACCTATATCAAGTTATAGGGAGACGATCCACCAACCATCCAGATTCATCAATATAAAGCCATAACATTTGAGAGTTTAACCACCCTTCAGAGATAGCAAATATCTATAGCAAAAAATATAGCAAATATATATAGGATAATATCATTAAATAGAACTGATAATACAATTAAATATCCATCCAAAAGATTCCATTGTTTCCCTTGAGGAAATATAAAAAAAAATCTACTTAAAATATTTACTTGCTCGAATTCAAGTAAATATTTCTACAATCTTCCGAGTCCCGGCCAATATTTTCCAAGTCAAATTCCACTCGAAAATAAAAAAAACTTCCGTCAGCGTCAGATCTGGCGAACAAAAAATCAAAAAACAAAAAATTAAACAAAAACACAGAACGAACTGAAAGTAAAGTAAATAAGTTAATCAACGCGTGATTACGGGATTCCATGCTTTTGGGCCTTAATTTATTGTCCCTTGGTAATTGCTTTTAAGCCATTAATTCTGTTTGGTTTCCCAAAATGGATCTGTAAAATAAAGCGAAATAATCTCAGGGATCTGTAACTAAGATATTCCAACTGTCCAACAGATGGTGAGGGCATAAAGAAAATATGAATAAAATCTAAATAAATACTTTAGATAATATAGAACGGGCACACACGCTTTGGAAAACATATCATTTAATACGATATTTTAAATATGAGAACTTAAACACTCGCGAAAACTAGTTTCGCGCATTCACCAGATGCACGAGTGCATATCGGAACCCATCGAGATATTCAAGTCCATTGATGTAATCCTATTATAATTCTTGTGAATATACATGAGACGGACCACACCTGTTGGCGATATAAAAGCAATTACGATCGAGGAACTAGGCGAATCAGGAATATCTTTTTAATTTACATTTTAAATTGGATTAAAAACAAGATAATTGGGTATATATTATCCTGTGAAAGATGTAGGAATATTTGAGGAGAAATTAAGAAAGTATATCTCAGAAGGACTTAATTTCTAGACGCTATAAGTTTTTTGTTTTTTTAATCAAGTAATTAATGTTTTTTCGGTATCAATTCTTAGGTAAAAATATTTTACTAAACTAGATTTAAAGTTAAAACCACTCATTTATAAATTTGGTAAAGTTGGATTTGAAAACATTTTAAAATGTACTTAAAAGTATGCAATGATATATGATTTGTAATTACAAATGGGTTCAAAATGTATAGATTTTAAAATATATATTTTTTTTTGGTTAGACAAATTTGACATAAGTTTAATATTCTTTTCCTATAGTTCTTCTAATAAGCAACCTGTAACAACCCGTGCAAAAATGTATAGCATACTTTGGGCCACTCTAAACAAAGATTTTAAAATGCTTTTTTAATTCAAATTTAATAATATATTAAGATTAATTTATAGAAACAATATATGCAATATATCTTAATTTTAAACAAGTGTATAGTCCTCTATAAAATAATTTGTGTGAAAAATAATATTTTTAAAATAAATAATATAATCGCTCCTAAAAGTATGCTATCTAAGGCCCCAAAAAACAACTCCTGCCTTCGATAAACCTGCAGAGCAAGCACCTTTCTAGCTACATATTTCAAATTTAGCCTAGTCACTGTTGTGCATTTCATTTCGCATTCGTTTCTCGATAAACAAAAATATTTTTCGCCGTAGCCTTGCCATTGCATCATAACAGTCCCCGGTCCCCGGTCCGCTCGAAGTCAGACTAGTTAGTCAATGAGTAAGTCAGTCGATCGAGCGACCGAAGCGAGCCTCCTGCTCACCTTGCCCGAAGCAGGTTTTATTTATTTTCTTATAATATATTTATGTATATATCTTTTTTTTTTTGTTTTTCTGGCCATTTAACTTTGTCACTGATACTGATATTTGATATCTTAGAGATCCTGAGAAAAAATTTAAATAATTTCATTTTTGAGCAGAGTTAAAGATGGGAGATTTGTTTATAATATTAATAGATTTTCCAAATAACGGAGTTCATAAATGTTATAATTATAAGCTATAAATATTACCCCATTTTTATAAAAAACAATAAGGGGTTACACCGTCAAAATTTAAAAAAATTTGCAAAAAATTTAGATATCAAGCTTTGAATGCAGAAATGTCCGTCTATAAAAACTAAAAAGAAAAAAACCAAACCGGACTTCAATCGGTTGAGTTTAAATTATAATACCCTGCAAGGGTATAAAAATAGTTAACTAATGTAATAAAAAAAATACCTTAGGCTATAAAAATATATCTATTTATATAAATATATTTTTTGTATAAATTGTATCATGTTTATTTTTTCTGCAAGTCAAAACTGTGGCCAGCCCTGCTGTATAAATATTACAAGAAAATTTTTAATTGAGTCGCATGTTGCTCTTATTGAAAATCGAATCTCGATTTATGCTTTTCTTTATATATTCACCAAGCTGCAAATAATGTTGCATAAAAATATGTAAACAATCGATGCATATTGCTGTCGCTATATATATATATATCCAGATACATATGTATCGGGCCGGGGAAATATTTACTGCAGTGTAAATAAACAAGTCGCCGCCCGCCATTGTATTGTTTTTCGGTTTTTTCGATTCGAATACTTAATAACAAATGCTCGGCCGCAGAAATGATCGGCCGAGGCCCCCAAGGCGAGAAAAGAAAAACCACCTCACAATAACCAATTCGCTCCTCACTCGTTCCCTGATCGCTGGCCGGGCGCGATCTCTATTCGAATAAGATTTTCCGCCATATCCGCTTGCGATTTTCCGTTACAAACGTTCCAGTTTTGTGATTTCATATACATATTTTTTTTTTGTGTGGCTAAATTGTAATTTGTAAGTTATTTAATCCGCCGGTACTTAGTTCCAAATGGCCGCCATAGGAGCCACAGCTGCACCCGCCCGGCATCGGGAAGCCAAAATTCTGGCACCAGTGCGTAAAGTGTCCCGGGGAGGAGCCACATCGAGTGTGTCCACCAATCCGGCAGTGCCCAAGTCACCGGATGGACTCACCTCGCTGGTGGGCAGGAAGAGCATCACCTCCATGTCGGATGAGGAGATTATCCAGGAGAATCTCAACGAGATACTCGACCTCAAGTCGCGCGTAAGTCTCGTATCCTCGGAATATATATCTCGATTAGCATCGATTCTTTCCCCTGGCAATGAGTCACTGGAAAAACACCATTGATCACCGTGACGGGGCACGTCATTATAGATCGGATCGGATAATGCCTGGAGATTTGCAGCCGTTTTCGTGCGACGCCATCGTTTCTGGCGCCGCCGTCATTACCCTCGCCGAAATGTGTCAGACATTAAATCCCAAATTCTTAGTTTTTATACCTTAGATCTTTAGAGCTGAAAATACAGTGGATATTGGAAGTGGAAAGACAATTGAATTAATGCTTATTGTACCCATAATTTATACATCTTTAAAAAGGAAAAATCTAGATATTCTCCATAAAAACTATATTTCATAAAAAATTTGCAAACGTTTCATAAAATCTTCTTTTAAAAATCTTAACTTCTGTTTTTCCTTTTCCCTTGTAAGATTCATAAGGAAAAGTAAATAAAGGAAATGTACACAGCTTTTTCCACATTCTTGAGACTCACGCAACTTTATTGAGTGCAAAATAATCAAATGGTATTTTCTTACATTCCCAAATTGTATACAAATGTACATATGGAGTGTAATTAAAACAAAAAAGAACCCCAAAGTCAACAGGAAATGAATGTAAGAAAGATGTATACAGAACAAATAATTATATGTTCTTATTTGTTAACTGGAAATAACAATAAGTAACTTTTGGCTTGGAAATTACAACTAAAGCAATGCGATTTTATTTTATATTTATTCTAAATATTCTATATTTTCTGTATATTCTATATATTCTATATATTCTATATATTCTATATATTTTATATATTCTATATATTCTATATATATTCTAACTATTCAATATATTCTATTTATTCCATATACTCCATATATTCTATATTCCAAATCTGCCATTTATTTGCAAATTAAAAAGGAAAATAGTAATAAATTCATGTAAATTAATATGAAATTCAAGGTTCAAGCAATCTGACTTGTCTTACTATTAAAATGTATATTTAATCCTTTAAAGAATATTATAAAGATATAGTTTTTGAATCAAACTCAAATATCCACTGTAGCATCTGCACCATTCAAATCCATTGTATTTTTACTATATATACAAGCCTCTATACAAATGTCTGTATGGAACGTGGGAATTATAAACAAATATGTATATTTGATGGTATCACACACACACTCTTACTTGGAAAACAGAAACATCGACACCTTGAAATTTTTACCAATGCATTTAATGGAAATGAGTGAACTTTAAAACATTTAATACCAATTGCAGGAGGAGCGAAAAGCAAATGGACGTCTGGTGGCTGTCATTGTGTGTTTTTTAGGTACATAAATTTATAAATAATATTTTAATAATATTTAAAAAAAGATTTAAAATTCCTACAGTCCTCTTCCTGGCCGTTTACCATGCCTGCGTTCGGAAGACGGAGAACTCGCTGGCCGGTGTCCTGGTTCCTGCTGGCATCATGCTATCCTACGGCGCCTGGGTGGTGATCCTGGCCAAGCGGGACAAGCGAAGGCAGGCAATGTTTGTAGGACAAGTCCAAGTGAGGCAGTGATCAAATTCACCCAGAGATGTTCGCTTTTTGCAGGAACGGCACATCGAGGAGGTGACCCTGAAAAACAAGACCGAAATCGAGGAGCACCATGCCCGGCATCAGGCCAAGATGCAGGCCCAGGCGCAGGCGCAGGCACAGGCTGGACACTCCACCACGGGCACGGATTCCACGGGCAGCGCCTCCAGCACTCTGCACTATGCGAACGAGCTGGTACCCATCGCGGAGCACCGCAAGAAGCAGCGACGCCACCGGCACAGGGAGCGAGAGGAGAGAGCAGGCGAACGGGAACGGGAACGGGAGCGGGATCGGGATAGAGATCGGGATCGAGAACGACAGCATTCGAATACTGCTGAGATCGGCGTTCATCGCGTGCCAGCCAAGAGACCAAGTATTCGCCAGAAGCTCTTCGGGCAGTCCATTGTCCACAAGAAGCTAGTGGAGGCCCAGAGCGATAGTGCGGATTCCACGGGTCCCGGACCGGGACCAGGATCGGGCCGGGGTCCCGGGCACGGTCACAGTTCTACCGGCACTTCCAATCCCGCCGACAAGCGCCAGAGACTGCAGCGCATGGACACCTTGGCCCTGCCGCAGGTGGTCCGCACCAGCTCTGCGCCATAGACGTACATGAATATATGTATATATACATAGCTAGATAGGATCGCTTTTGTATCGGGTAAATAAATGTATTATAAAAAAAAAAACAAAAATCATAAACAGGAAATCCGACTTTATAAATAGCCGGCAATCAAAGAAAGGAAACTCTCCACAATCTCCGTATCGGGTCGTACATCTGGCCAGAAAAGAAAACATCACTTGCCAACGTATTTAATTTTCAAAAGCAACAAACACATTCTAAATTTAAATTGCAAGTTTTTTTAACTGAATTTTTAAAGGGGAAATTTGAAAAAAAAAAAAATATCGGAAGTAAATTATCTGATTCGTGTAATTTCGTAGTTCCTAAAAGCGTAAATAATAAAAATAATAATTCCCCGATATAGTGCTTCGATCTGGCCTGGAATGATGATGATGAACTGAAAAACTTGACAGCTCTGAAAGAGTAAACAAAAAACTAAGAAAATATAATATGAATATTATGTTTTTATTGCCAGGTAATTTTCCAAATGTTTTTCGTATTTAATAACCGCAAGTATATGGCCATTTACATTGTTTGTGCAAATTAATTTTGGCTTTATTTAACAACTAGCGCCACCCCATCCCAACTATGTACATATATATAGACACGGATATCCGCGGATAATTTCGGGCACAATGTGCTCGATAATTGTTAATTGTTATTTCGTTTTAATAGCTTACATGTGGTGGGCCACCCCCTCCATTTCCCGGAATTTCCGCTAAAGCACTGAATTGTTTACTTGCTGTGGAAATCAGTTCATTGCCAAGCAACTATGAACTTCGAAAAAAAATATATATGAGCGTATATATGCACTTGGGACAAGAAAGAAAGCTATAGCTTCAGGAAGCCGAAAATTTTATACCCTTGGAGTTTAAATTTACCTTAAGCGTTCTCAAACTACAACTAATAAAAATTCTAATTTTAATATTTTATGAATTCTTTAATAAGAGAGAGACCGAAATCCTAATATAAGACCGCCATTTTTAAAAATAAAACTTTTTCTGGTTTTATTAAGCAAACAAAAAAAATTTAATGCAGAACAAAAGAACTGTTACCGCCGAAATTTAAAATCAACCGCCAACTAGGCGGTTAACAGTGTCAGCCTGCCAACCTTACGGAACCAGTGAGACCCCACCCAACGACAGCTAATCCCATGGTGCATGGGGTAACACTGGCCGAGGAACAAGACAAACTTTTTTAAAGCTGCGCTTTTTTTTTGTAAAAGTTTAAGCTTAAATTAAGTTTTTAATAAAGAAAAATATTATAGCAAAATGCAAGTCTGTTAATAAATATACATTTACGAGATTATTTAAGAATTATGCTTATTTCGCATAATTTTTAATATGCAATTTTTGATTTGTTTAATCCCAATTTTAATCCAGAAAATCCCCTAACTATTTCCTTTATATCGTTAATTTTCGTTCAAAATCAGTTACTAGGTAGCATATATTTTTTCATATGCAAAAAAGTCATTAAAAATAATACAAATAGTACATTTGCCCCGAAGATTTTTATATATTAACGGAATAAAAACACCGAAAAATATCGATTATTAACCACAATCCAAAAGTACCTTTGAGCCTTGACATATGTAAGAAAAATAATTCTCACCTGTCTTCGATTAATATAGATTTGCAGTGGAATCACCTAATCAAGTAGCAATGGAATCAGGCTGTTAGGTTTTACATTTCAACTGGCTGCCAGAAAATTCAATCGATGTGTGCTGTGCGAATCATTGCAGTCATACTATCGATACAACATCGATTATTTTTCTTGCATTAAATCCCAGCAGGGCCAACACAACCAAAAGAAATCACAACAAATCTCCAGGGCGACGAATTCTCCTCTGGCCGGCGCGTACTCGCTGCAACCGCGTCTCAGCCCGTCCGTCCCCATCTGCGACGCGACTTCCTAAAGAGCAGCAGAGTTCTGCTTTCGTTGTCATCGCAGCATCGCATAAGTAGAAGCAGCAGAAGGAGCAAAAGCAGCAGCAGAGGTAGCAGTAGTAGCGGCAGAAGCAGCAGCAGCATGGCCCAATCCCATCGCGATAGGGAGCGCGGTTCTGGACCGTTGCCGAACCGCTGGCTCTACTGTCCGCGCAAGAGCGACACCATCATCGCTGAGCGCTTCCTTGCCTTCAAGACGCCACTTAGCCAGAACTTCCAGGACAAAATGCCCATCGAGTGCACCTTCCGTCCGGAGATGCTCTTCGACTACTGCAAGACACTCAAGGTAGCTAGTCAGTTCTCGTCGAAAGTCCTCATTTCCACACTGATTCCCATCCTTGTTCGCAGCTAAAACTGGGCCTCTGGGTGGACTTGACCAACACTAAGCGCTTTTACGACCGTTCCACGGTCGAGGAGCGCGGCGTTCAGTACATTAAGCTCCAGTGCCGTGGTCACGGTGAAACGCCGTCACCAGAGCAAACGCACAGCTTCATCGAGATTGTGGACAACTTCATTAATGAGCGTCCATTCGATGTGATTGCCGTTCACTGCACGCACGGCTTCAATCGTACCGGCTTCCTGATCGTCTCCTATATGGTGGAGCGTCTCGACTGCTCCGTGGAGGCGGCACTGTCCGTCTTCGCTACCGCCCGGCCACCGGGCATCTACAAGCAGGACTATATTAATGAGCTGTACAAGCGCTATGACGACGAAGAGGATGCTCCCACGGCCCCAGAGCAGCCCAACTGGTGCCTGGACTACGATGACAGCAACGGCGACGGCTCGGCGCCAGCTGATAGTCGAAAGCGTCACTCATCTACGTCACAGCCAGGAGAGGAGGTGGAGGAGGAGACCGAAGAAGTCGAAGGCGAGGAGGCCGACGGTGATGGTGACGCGTCCACATCGGATGGACAGCCGCGCAAGAAGCGACGCCGCGAGATGGTCGTTAGGAATGCCACATTCATGGCCGGGGTACCGGGCGTGCGTCAGGTTAGCGACCAGCCGCGTCTCGCCGATCTGCAGCGCAAGGTGCAGGATTGGTGCCACTGGAAGAAGAACGGCTTCCCGGGCTCCCAGCCCGTGTCGATGGACAGGAACAATATAAAGCGCCTCAGCGAGATACCCTACCGTGTGTCCTGGAAGGCTGACGGCACACGCTACATGATGCTCATCGATGGCCGTGACGAGGTCTACTTCTTCGATCGCAACCACTCCTGTTTCCAGGTGGAGAACGTTGCCTTTTTGAACGGCAAGAACCTAAACGAGCACCTCGACGGCACACTTCTCGATGGGGTAAGTCTAAGCATGCATGCCCATAGCCACTGGTAGTCTCTAATTGTTCTCCTATTTGCTGTTCACAGGAGATGGTGCTGGACAAGATCGGTGAGACGGTCACACCGCGCTACCTCGTCTATGACATTGTCCGTATCTCACACCGTGACGTGCGCGATGAGCCGTTCTTTCCCAATCGCTTGGACTACATCAAGAAGGATGTGATAGGTGGGGATATGAGACATTTCCTAGCTCCTTTTGTTGCTAATCTGGCCTTGCAGGTCCACGCATCCTGGGCATGAAGCATGGCATCGTCAATCAGCGCACACAGGCGTTCAGTGTGCGCGGCAAGGATTTCTGGGACATATGGATGTCTGCCCGGCTGCTGGGCGAGAAGTTCTCACGCACTCTGGCCCACGAGCCGGATGGTTTGATCTTTCAGCCATCCCAGCAGCCATACACGGCCGGCGTCTGCTCCGACGTGTTCAAGTGGAAGCCGCACGAGCTCAACTCGGTCGACTTTCGTCTCAAGATCATAACGGAGCGCGGCGAAGGGTGAGTGAGGCGGAGTGGAGTGTGATGAGGTGTTTAATTCGTTGTATTACTTATACTTTCACAGCCTGCTCACCAAGAAGGTGGGTTTCCTCTATGTGGGCGGTCACGACGCCCCCTTCGGACGCATGCAGAAGCTAACGAAGGAGATTCGTGACCTGGACAACAAGATTGTGGAGTGTACTTTGAATCAGTTTGGTAACTGGGAGTTTATGCGCGAGCGAACCGATAAGAAGCATCCCAACAGCTATAATACAAGCCGCGGTGAGTTTCACGAAATTGAATCCTTGCATATTTCCTCTTTCTAAACTTGGAACCTCTCGTTGGCAGCCGTTGTGGAGAGCATAAGACATCCCATTACCAAGGAATACCTTTTAAACTATATCGCGAACTGCGGTTTTCGTGATGACCAAGCCATGATGCCACCGCCACACAATGCCCATCCACATGGCCATGGCCATGGTCACGTCCAAGGCCATGGACACGGCCACCATGGCGGGACGCCAGAGCAGCGTCCCCCACGGCCCCACTAAGCAAATAATAGCCGCAGCTTCTCATACCTCATCATCTCACATCTCACTTTTTTCCATTGAACAACTCGCTCCCCCCACAAAGACGACACTAGAAAATTAAACACAAGCGCTAATAAATACAATTCTAAAAGAGACAATTACACACAGGCATGTGTTGCAAACAAACAAACAAAAAAATGCGTCTTTTTGCGTTTCTCTTCAATTTTTTTCTGAGTTTTCAACACAGGCTGCATCAACTCTTGGAACTTGAGCAACGCTTTCTTCCGTCTAAATACATGTACTAGAGAGAGACAGTAAATGTGGCCCCCAAAACTCACATCGACAATTATTGTAATATACGAAATTGTAATATATTTTATGTATTTATGTGTTTTATGACCGGTATTACAATTTAGTACCCGTAGTAGGCGTCCCCGATCCTGTCAAATATATGCAATGTATTACTATAGTCACCTTTCGTCAGTATGTTTATTAGTCTCTCTTGTTTTGTGTGTACAACAACTCGTAGAAAAATGTAATTTATTTTCAATTTTCATTTTATTCAAAAACGAACAGATCACTTTCTTTTTGGTGTATAAAGAAAAAGCCTTAAAAAATGTAATTTATTTTCAATTATAATTTTTTCAAAGCGAGCAGATCACTTTCTTTTTTGTGTATAAAAAAAAACCCTTAAAAAAATGTAATTTATTTATAATTTAAACTTTTGCAAACACAAACACAAATCACTTTCTTTTGAACCCCAGAAAGGAAGACATTGGAATTCTTCCTGGCAATCCGAGGTAAGTATTTTATTTATTATTTAATATTATAAAACATATTCCTTTGAATACTCAGGGCAAGGTTCTCGAAGGGATGCGAAATGATGAGGCGCCTGCACATCTTAGCGAACCACTGGAACTTGACAGTCTTTGTTCCTTGATCTTTGAAGACAATAGGCTCGGCAAAGCAGGGATTTGATTGTTCCTTTGGCTTTGTGTATCCATTATCCTAGCTAAAATCCTTGTTTCCTGTTCGTAAAGCTTCTTTTTGACATCTCGTAAACGTAAATGCACTGATGCAGTCGCGACATGGTCGCTACCTTGGAGCCGAACAACCTGATTCCTTGATGGTGAGAAGCAATAGAATCCTGCCGCAGGAAAAGATGGTCGTTGGCCACATCCTGTTTTAGGTTAACCCTGAAGAACACATACGAAAAGGCGTCCAGTTTGCCCAAGAGATTCGATTAGCTGAAATAGTTCTCAGTGGGCAGTGCACTTCTCAGAAAGGACATGACCTTACCGCCGTCAAACTGAAGCTCGTGTTTGGGTAGATGTGTGGTCTCTGATGATCGTTGGGAGAAGGCCAGCAGCAGGCTGCCATCCGCCGTGAACTTCCGCAGGTAGACAGACAGAATGGTCAAGGAGTCAATGCTCAGGCACGGAGTGATGGATTTGTAGAAGCGGTGCTCGTGGACCAAGTTGGGAATCCCTCAGCAGGATGCTTACGCAGCTGAAGCCGGATTCGCGGTTTTGCAACAGGTGCGCTATGTTTATCGACTTTAAAAGCTGATTGTAGGACATGGCAGCCAAACATGGAACAACCCAAATGGAGAAATGGAAATCAATACACATCCTAAGACTATGTTGACTGTAACTTAATAATGGGAAAAACAAACAAGTAAATATAACATCGATGAGCGTAATTAGTAACTATTTCTTTAAAGGATTTCCCTTTCAATCGATTTACACACAATTAAAAATTGCCAGGATACACAACCGCATTCATTTAAAGAACTATTCAACTATTAACTTTCTTCGTAAACCCATTTACTAGTTTAATAATTAAGAAAACAAAATCTGCTAAGGTAGAAGGGATTTACATTAGACAACATAACATAAACATTAAGGCCGTCAATTAGTTGAGAAGACTTCCGTTCTCGCGCAATGCCTCCTCCTCCAGGCGGCCGAGAGAGAGCAATGCTACCAGAGCTGCTCCCTGCTCCGCCTGCTTCTTGTTCTTTTCCCAGAAAGTGCTGCTATAGCGCTGTCCGTCGAAGGTGCAAATGGCCCGGAAGAGTTTGTCGCACTGCTGGGTCTCGTAGGCGGGTGCCTCCTTACCCTCCCGTCCAGCATGGACATAGAGTAGCGTCTTTGGCAGATGATCGGCTGTGGAAGGAGTTGGAAAGGTTGGTTAGAGAATGCCAGAAGTCTGTCTCGCCTTATGTTACTTACAATTGGGATACGTGGAGCGCAGAAAGGGCATATTCCTGCATATAACGTTGGTGTACTCGTCTGTTATAGCGTTGGCCGCCGCCTCCAGTTTCCTACGCTTGGCCTGCGCCTCCGGCGGCTCAACATCCGCTCGTCCCGAATTCCCAAGGGTCTTCAGTTCCTTTTGCTTGCGGCGACAGTAGTCGCCAAGATGCCAGATTTCGCAAATCTGCTGCAGAGTTTGGCATTGAAGAAAGCGCTTGCCGCGCGGCGTCTCCTGCAGCTCCCGGAGGATGCTCTGCACACAGTACTTGGTGTTGTGTGGCGCATTATCATAGTCCACACACAGGCGTAGATACTTGTCAATGATGTCGTCCATGGGCAGCATGCCCTCGGGCCGAAAGATGCTCACGTTGAGCTGTGCAGCACGGGCCACCATCACGCTGGCGGCGCCACATTCTCTTTGGAAGCTACGCAGGTCCTCATACTTGTGCATGTCACGCGATCCGCCGTTAGCGATGATGGGGATAGACACTGCCTGGGCCACTGCTCGCAGGACGTCCGGATGCGGCTTGTGCTGGGGTCGCTCGTCCCGGGTACGGGCGTGAATACCGATGGCGGCGATGCCAGTGGCGGCCAGTTTCTGTACCAGATCAATGGTGGCGCCAACATCCGGCAGGATGCGGATTTTGCATGTGACGGGAATGTCGAGATTAGAGCACAGAGTGCGTAGAATATGAGCTGCTTTGTCCGGTTCGGCGAGCAGAGCGGCACCCATGCCGCCCTTGATCGAGAACTCCTTGGGGCACCCCATGTTGATGTCCAGACCGGAGATGTCACGCTGCAGTAGCTTGCCCACGGCCAGGGCTCGTGTGGCGTCACTGGTGCCCATCTGCAGGACTAGGCGTGAGGTCTCTTCGGCGCAAGTGCGGAACACAATCGTCCCATCCGAGGGATCCACAAAGTCCACCGTTCCCAGAGCAGCTAAAAGATGGTTAGATGTTTAGATGAATCTGTTCCTAGTCGGAATTTGGATTTGGAGGAGTCCCACTCACGGTTTAGCCTGCGAATGCTCTTGATCAGCTTGAGGTCGACCAGCTCCTCCGTGTAAACAATGTCCGCACCCATCTCCAGGGCCAAGAGCCGCATGGGCAACGTGCCCACGCGCACCATGGGCGCCAGAATGAGCTTATTGCTGTAATCCAGCCTTTGACGCGTCTTCATGCTGGGGCAGGTGTGAAAATGAAGACAAGAACCAAGTGCCTTGAATTTCGAATATTGTCGCAGCATGGATCCACAGGTTCAGCTGTTTTAGAGAAGAGCGGTAAAGACATCGATGATCGATCATCGCATGCCACTATCGATAGTATCGGCTGGGCCTCTTATTTATATTCTGTGCAAATCGAATAGAAAAATAGTGGTGACATATTAATATTATTATTTAAAATAAATTTTTAAAATTAACGGAGTAATTAATTTTTTCATTAAGGTCCTAAAAAAATAGGGGTAATCGGTACCAGATGCCGTCAGATACGTCAAAAACATTTGAAATTAAAAAACCAAAAAGATTTATAAAATAAATAATTTAATCTAGTCCTCATCATAGCCGATTTTGGAAATATAAATTTTTGACAAAATGGCGGTAGTTTGAATTTAAAGTTCCGATTTTCATAAAAAGAGTCGTCCTTATTTTTCAAATAAAAAAAAACGAAAAATCTTTAAAAAAAATCCTACGATATAGACTAGATATTTATGTATAGAATATCCACAGAAAATTTCAAGTCAATCGGATCAATGGTTCTCGAGATATTTCTGGTACCGATAGTTTCGAGAAAAACCCGTTTGAAAAGTTGTCAATATAGGGCGCTCCTTGAACGAAAGCGTGCACTTTCACCTTTTTTTCGATTTTTAACTTGAAACTTGGACCAGACATTCTTAAGATATCAAACTTTAAGAAAATAAAACAGAAAAAAAAATCGAAAAAAATTGTTCTGAGTGAATATGCCCCCTTAAAGTGCACTCGATTCTAAGGAAAATAGTAAAATATTTTTGTCTAATTATCAACTTACTTTACTAGTATATTTGAATAATTTCATGGAATTTAGTGGTATTTTTGAAACTATTTAATTATTTTATAGTAAAAAATAAACCCCATAAGTAAAATCAAGTCTTGCTAATCAATTTCATCGATTGTTATTTTATGTAGTTGATGTGGCGGCCCTCGGTAATCGTTATCGCCCCAATATTCATCGAACGTGAGTTCCATCCCTGGCACTGTTGTTTTCATTTTATAGAGCCAAAACTTTGTTAACTTATTTTGTTTTGCTGTCAAAACTATTAAGACAAATCGCAGTGACTCACACCAGACGACACAGAGAGGGACCACAAGTAGCTGACATCACTCCACAAACGAGACTAGACGAGGTGCGAAGGAAACTCAAACACAAAGAGGACTCCACAATTGGACCCGAGGCTAATTAGATTAGAGGAACTGCGACTGCGACCCCATCATATATATGTACATGGTGTTAGAAGCCATTAAGGTCTGGCCCAGCAACGTGACCGAACTAACGCTAGCCGAAGCAATCCCAGAGCCAGGACACCCACAGGACCAGCCACAAGGAGCACCATTACCATTACCCTTGGCAATCGCATCAACAGCACCAGCAGCAGCGCAGCTGAAGGCCACGGGCACCTTGAACGGGATCAGCAGAAGCGGCATCAGAGACTCTGGCTCGGTTATGCGCATTGCCTGCCCTGGTACGCGCCAGAAGGGGGTCGAGGGCAGCTGGGGCTCGCGCGCTGCCTGCATACAATCGATACACTGAGGCTGACCTACGGCCGCCGCCCACGGCAGCTGGCGCTAGCCATGTCTCTGCTGGCGTATGGCGAGTCCAGTGACACGGAACCCGACGCCCTCGTCGACTTCACGGCCATGCTCCGGCAGCGTCAGCGTCAGTTCGGTTGCGGCAATAGAACGCAGGCGGAGCAGGCAGATGATGAGGATCAGGGCTACTACCTGGAGCAGTATGTGCTGGGCGTGCTGGACTTCAGCTCGCAGTACGGCATCGATTACAGCATCTCCTATACGGCTGCCAATGTGATTGGTCGACCGACCAAGTATCCCGCCTACGGCGACTATCCGGAGACCTTTACCATGCGCACCTACGGCGACTGGTGGAAGCGCGCTCCATCGGCCACCCGGGAGATTCAGGCCCAGAATCTGCCCAAGCTGGCCACCCAGGACTACATTGGTGAGTATGTATATGCGTTTGCTTGTGGCTGCCAAAAAAAATGGCCTTCAAATCGCATTTATTTGTTCATCTTTCAGTTGTGTATTTCGAGGAGTTCGTGGTGCCAACGGAGGTGGCCATCTATGAGACCTTTAATCCAGGCGCCGTGGTTCGAATCTGGGCCTACGGGATGACCAAGCACTGGACTTGCCTGTGGGAGGCGGAGTCGGAGAATGACAGCGAAATGGATCGACCGCCAGCGGACTCGCGTCGCTTTGCGCCGCCGCTCAACAAGACCACCGTAATAACAAAGTGAGTGGTACTGCCCAGAAGTTGTCCTTCCGAGGGAAAGATAGTGCTAAAATTATCTTGGGCCCTTTGATCTAGTTTAACAAGGCTCGAGCGTAAAATTAAAGCGAAGCCAAACAAGTTAAATAAGTGGTTAGGCTCACGTAAGGCTTGGAAACTCATCATTTAAGCGAACATTAGACTAGAAAATGAGTGGGAATGAGGGGTCGCGGTTTGAACTTAAAGGTAAATATCGATATATATAGATTTAAGGCCTGTAGAATGAATATATTTGGAATTTCCTTGGGGCATGTGATGACCAACAAGGAATAAAAGTTAAAAATCGTATATATATGCCATTTTTTCTTTAAAATCATATTTATTCTCATTCATTACCAAATTGTACCTCAAATCCTCCCTTATATCCCTTATAGGACACTTCGCATCGACTTCAATCACAGCAGACTTCACTATTATACGGAGATTGATGCCATCATGCTCTGCGGTCGCACCGTTTCAAGGATAAAAAGCCTGCTGGGCAAACAGCAGCGACTGCAGAACCAGCAGCTTCAAAGGTCAGAGCCTATGTCCGTGCCAATGACGGTGCCGAAGGCGGAGGGTTCATTGTCATCTTCGCCCATCAGTGGCGGCGGACCCATTAGCTACAAGCTGCGCTCTCTGAAGTTCCAGACAAAGTGCCGGCCGGATGGTGTCACCAAGCTGCACGAGTTCATCAATAACGATTTGAGTCAATTCCTGATGGAGAATCGCGTTGAGGGCGGCGAGCAGCAGCAAGCCGTGGTGGTGCCGCGCATCTGCCTGACCGACCTGCCGTTCGAGATCCTTCTTCGCATTCTAAGCTACTTGGACCTCAAGTCGCTGTTTCGCGTTGGTCAGGTGTCGCGCATCTTTTACGACATCTCCTCCCATCCCCTACTCTATGCCGAGCTCAGCCTGAAGCCCTACTGGCACCTGGCCAGCTCGACGCTCCTCTGCACGCTGGCCCTGCGGGCGACCATGCTGCGCAAGCTGGATCTCTCCTGGTGCGGCGGTCTTGGCAACATCTCGCCCACCGAATTCAAGAAGTAAGTGTTGAAGTATTTCACTTTTTTCTGGGTAACTCTTACCTTTTTTATTACCTTTTTAGATTCCTGACCCAACGCGGCGATAATCTCACCCACCTGCGGCTTAACTCCTGCAAGTTTCTCAATTCCAGCTGCATTGAAACCGTGGGCATAGTCTGTGATAATCTAATAGGTGCGTCTTGTTGGAGTTTACCTATTAATAGCCAAGAGATTAAGCTTCTCGGTTGAATATTCCATTGTCTTACTCTTATTTATATTGAATTTTCCCATCAGAATTGAGCCTGCGCAACTGTGCCACTGATCCGCCGTTGCTAAACTTCTCCTGTCTTGCCAATCTGAAGAATCTAGAGCGTCTCGATCTTTTTCAAACGGCCTTTGAGCCCGAATTGCTGCTCAGCATGCTCGAGGGTAATCGGAAGCTGAAGCACCTCAATCTCGGTAATTTATATTGGTCCAAAATAGAGCTCTTTAATATTAAAGATTATTTTTTATTAAAATTATGAGTCCTATATTAACATATTTTGATTTTGTTGCTTAATTTTATCTTATTTTCTATTAATAACAAATAAATCATTGTATCATTTAAAATTAAATCATTTTTAAACATTTAATGCAATTTATAATCCTAAATTTTACTTAAAAAACTATCTTAACGCTATTTCTTATCATCTTAAGCATAATTTTAATATATTTTCCGAAGAAATCATGAATTTTTCATATTATTTTCATTTGTACTTTATTTTTGGCAGCGTTTTGTGGTGTATCTGTAAACATGGACAATGTGGCCGCCCACTTGGCCACATACAACACGCAGCTAATCTCTCTGGACCTGTGGAAGGCACACTTTCTGTCCGCCCGCGGACTTCTTTCGCTGGCACGTCTACATCAGTTGGAGGAACTCGATCTTGGCTGGTGGTAGGTGGATTTGAACTCTTGACTTTCACGGAGAAATGATTATATTCCCTTTTCCCATAAATTTGCACAGTTTGCGGGAGGCATCGCTGGGAGACGGTCTGTTCCAGTTGTTATCCAACTGCCCCAAGCTGAAGAAGCTCTTCCTATCGGCGGTGCGCGGTACCACCGAACGGGATCTCATGCATATTGCCGCGCTGGGCAAGAGTCTGGAGCAACTGGACCTAATGGGCATTCTAAACATAACGCACGAGCGAGTTTACGAGTGGGTTTAATTATAGTTATTTTTGCTGTAGTAAGATACGGAAGGCCATCACATTTTAACTGAGAGAAGGCGTACTTTGTCGCCATTAAAATGTTTGCGCGATCTGCATCTTATTCATTACATGTTCTTTGATTTAACTCCAAAAAAACTTATTTAAACTACCAAATTCAACATCTTACTTGCAGCATCCTGGTTCACTGTCCCAAGCTTCAATTGCTCGACCTTAGCTTCTGCGACAATATCATGGATCGGGATGTGAGTTGACACAGCCATTGATCATTGAATGTCATTTCTCTAACTCCTCTTTCGTTTTGCAGTTCGATGTGCTGGCTGAGTGGTCGCGTCTCTTCAATGTGGACATCAAGAGCAGTCGGGTTCATCTGCCCAGATAGTGGAAACTGTGTACATCTAATAGCTATTATTCCTGGTACCGTGATAAGTGTACATATACTTAGATCCTATACGAGGCGGCACTCTCCCTCGCTTCTGTTTCTGTTTGTAGTAAAATGTTAATCGTGTCATGTTATAAATGTTAAATAATTGAGATTAAACTTGGTGATTTTATAAAAAAAATCAAATAGTAATGAGTTATTTGTGTATTTGTAAATGGGGAAATTGGAGTTCAAATTTAAATTTTATAATTCTAGTTCATCTGTCTGTACATTTCTACGCAAACTAGTCCTCAGTTTTGAAACTATCTGAATAAAACTTTGCAGATAGTTTTCCATATGCTCTCACTAATATATAATATATATCAGAACGACCCTGATCGGATGAATATTTCACATAGCTGCCATAGGAACGATCCGAAAATGTTGAGGAAAAATATTATAACTTGGCCAGTTTTTAACATTTTTTAATAAAATTTTATATATGGCCTTTTTGTATTATTTTATAACTTCGTTTTAAATTTGATCAAAATCGGACAATTTTAACATATAGCTGCCATAGAAACGTTCAAGAAATTTGTTGAAAAAAATATTTGTATTTCGCTGTTTTTCAACATATTTTTATCTGTTCAGAGATATATGCATCATATATTATTTCAGAATTTCGGTTTTAATTTTATGCAAATCGGATGATTATATAATATAGCTGCCATAGAAACGATCGTTAAATGTAGAGGAAAATGCAAAACTGCAAATGTAAAATTGTAACTCTAAAATTGTTAATGTAATAGGAAAATATTAAATGGGAATTTTTATTATATGTATAAATGATTTTTATAATTCCTAATAAACTATTATTCTTTTCATTTGATTAAATTGGATTAAATTATAATAATAAAATTGTAAGCTGCAGGAATATACAAACTGCGGCGCATCGAAGTTGGCTTTCTTTTGTGTTATTTATTTTATATTTTATTTATTTATTTGTACACTTTTTACCTAATTAAAAATAAATAAATAACAGCCATTATTTATTATTTATTAATTAAAAATCATTTTTATTTCGGAAGCAAAATTCCGTTTCTCTCTTCCTAAATAGAAAGTGCCGTTACTTGGAAAGTGGATTCTGAGAGCAATACGATCCTCTCTTGTGAATGTCATTTTAGCATAAGTTTTAGCGCTCTCGGACGAAACGGACGCAAAAATAATGTCTCCGTGCAGGAGATCGCCGCGGCGGTGAAAAATCAAAGGAAAAGGAGTTTTTCCTACGCGAGTGCGGAAAATGCAATGGCCAAAAGTGCGGAAAGTTGTTGAATCGCCGCAGTAAAGTGAAATGTGCGAAAAATCCGGGACAAGGCCTAGAAATCACAAAATGGCAGCCGAAATGCTGTCGCGTTTTTTGTTTTGTATTTTTTCAGTTTCTAAACCAAAGCAGAGTACAATGAGATTGTTTTGGCTAGTGCATTTTGTTGTTTGTTTCTTAATGTGCTAGTGCACGAAGTGAAAAAAGTTCAATAACTGCAACAAATAAGGCATTTTCATAATTTTTGTGTGTGCGTTTTCTTCTTCTTATTCGTTCTGCAGCAACAACATGTGTGGGCGAGTGAGACAAATCTACTTATTTTGTTCTGTTTTCCTGCATTTTCTGTGCTTTCGCGCGCGATATTTGTCTCCTCTCTTGTTGTTGTTGTTGTTTCCTATGCTGGCTCTCTGTGTTCTCGCCCCCACCAAGTGCTACCTAAGAGCGAGAGAGCCGCTTAAAGAGTAGGATCCTCTTTTGTGGGTGCCATTTTAGCATAATTTTTGGCGCTCTCGAACGAAACGGACGCAAAAATAAGGTCTCCGTGCGGGAGATCGCCGCGGCGGTGAAAATCAAATCTAAAGGAGTTTTTCCTACGCGAATGCGGAAAAACCAGTGGCCAAAATCGCGGGAAGTTATTAAGTCCCCGCTGGAAAGCGAACACTGTGAAAAGTCGGGGACATGGCCAAGAATATCAAAAAACGGCAGCCGGAATGCTGTCGCGTTTTTTGTTTTTTTTTTTTTTTCAGTTTTTAAACCAAAGCCAAGAACAGTGCGTTTGTTTTGGCTAGTGAATTTTGTTGTTTTTTTTTATGTGCAAATGCAACAAGTGAAAAAAATGCAACACCTTCAACAAATTAGAAAGGTTTTTTTCTTCTTTTTTTATATGTGTTTGTGTCTTCCAATTCGACGTTGCAGCAACAACATATGTAAGGGTAAGTGAGACAAATATATTTACTCTTTTCTGTTTTCCTTGATTTTCTGTTTTTGCGCGCCATATTTTAAATCCTCTCTTGTGCTGCCCTTGTGACGTACAAAGTGGAACCTAAGAGCGTACTTATAGAGTACAATCCACTCTTATTGTCGTAGGTTTTTAAATCTGGAAAAGCTGCTGCCTTTTATTTACCTTTATTTTTGGAAATTGCATTGTTTTCTAAAATTCTAAAAAATATTATATAGCAAAATTACACCCACCCTTAAATATAACAATAAAATATCTAATAATCTGTTACATTTAAATACCTTCCAGGCGTTATGTGCAGGTAAATTATTTTCTATGCTGCAACATGTATTTCTTAATTGATTATAAAATTTTTACGTATTGATAAATGAATTTACCAGGAACCGGAAATAACAATATTAAACCACATATATAATTGAAGAAATAATAAAAACAAGGATTAAGTTTTTAATTTTAAATATATTAATTTTTTGTTTGTTGTGAATATAAAATGGGAGTCTTTACAATATGTTCTAGGATTCTCACATTGCAGGGAACTGTAAAAGTGTTTTTTTATTAAACATCCAACCATTGATGGTTTTGTTGCGTATAAATTATACCATGCAATTTTTAAAATAAATATATATATTTATTTATTTCAATGTCCTTAAAATGCATTTTATTAGGACAATATATTCAATCTATACGTATTTTAAATGTTACTTTTATAAATAATAATATAATTATTGATTTTTGTTTGAATTACATTATTATTTACAAAATTAACATATAATGATTGTATAGATTGAATATGGTGTCCTAGTAATATGCAATTCAATGATATTGGAATATATATATATAAATTTAATTTTAAAAAATGCAGAGTATATATTTAAACGCAACAAAAGCCATCAATGATTAGACGTTTAATGGAAAAACTTTTACAAGGCAATGTAAGAGCCCCAGATTATGCTAGAGTTTCCCTTTTTGATTTACCAGTAGTTGTTGGAAAAATAATGATTTATTTTTATAAAAAAAAGATGAAAGAAACGGGAGTAAGAGTTTACAATAAAAATAATAAATAAGAAACCAAAACGCCCAACCGAAAGGTTGTTTTAAAATAAAATGTTGATAAAATCAATCATTAAGCAAGGACCATTAAAGTACCCCCCGAGGCATGTCAATAAAGAGAACTTCGATGAAATTATCATAAGTCGCATCTCAAAGTTTATTTAATTTGTTGCAATCTAAAAAATAATAAGGACCGTATTAAAAATCTGACCAAAGTAATAAGAATTCATTCATTAAAAAAATATACTGACAAAGACAAAATTTTAAATTGAATTAGTTACAAATTTAATAAATAATATGAAATAAAAAAGTGGAGTTAACTTAAATTTCCTCCATCACTTCCAAAAGTTGGTTGTTAAGCCTTAAGAACCATTATATAAGTAAACATCTATGCTTCCTGCTGCTAAAATAAATTTTTAAGCAATAAATAGACAACATTAAATAAAAAGCAGGTGCAGCTATCAGTTGAGTCAGTCAAAAAATTAAAAAAAAAAAATTAGAATTAAAAAAATTATTATATATCAAAGAAAATAATATTTTTTAAAAAACCGAAAACAAACATTCCAAAACAAGTATCGTGACACCGTCTCCCCTTCGATTGCATAACAATAATTAATTATTGTTTATGCATTCAATAAGAACATACGAAACTACATTACTCTTTTTGCTTGGCATCAAATTGATGATTTTCTATATGCATTACTCAGCTCAAACGGATTGTTGACAAAGTTCTTCCATATCTTTTCCTGCAAAGAAATTCTGAAAAATAACAAACAACTCGAGAAATCAAATTCCTATTAGATTTCTCTTGTATCATTTGTGAGTCATTGAAATCATTATACAATTGAAACCATAGAGTTGTCTTCGGAAAAATCTGTTTAATTGTTTATGCTTTGGCTCTTAGGATTGGCAATAATATTCACGGAATTTTAATAATTATCAAATTAAATTACATTTTGAATCAACGCATTGTATTTATTATATTATTGTTAGTTCAAAAGTAAAAAAGCTCAAAGCTATATTAATTTTACTGAAATATTTTACAACGATACTAAATACTCCGCTTGAAATAATATTAATAAAAATTTTCTTGGATTAAATATTTTCTTTTTAAGAATCGTATCTAAAACAATTTCCCTTTATGTGTTTTTACTGAAAAATGCTTTTTCAGGTTGTATATAAAAATAAAGTTGATTAATTTATTTGTATTATATATTATATTTATGATTTTATATAACCCTGAAACTGTGATTTTACAAAAATAAAATAAAATAAACAACAAAGATGACAGCGACTAACAAATTTTAATTTGCTTTAAAATGTTAGTTTTAATTTAACTCAAAAAAATGAAGAAAAACTCGCAAAGTTAAACGTGGTTTTGTTCGTTCCCAGAGGCTTGCTTTTTTTCAGAAAAAACTTTTTTTTTTAATAACGCCATACAAGATCTGGTGTTTTTACCACAAGGAACGGCTATAAAAGACTCTGAATATGGCCCTTTTAACATATATAAATATATATTTTTATATATATTGGCCACCACATCGCGTTAAACATTTATATAGCATTTAATTGTGGGCGAATACCATCAGTGCTAAGGATAACGACAGACGGGGGAAGCTTTCTAGTGAGCTCCGTATTCGATATAGAGTTGCAGCCAGTGGCTCCTGTTTTTGGGTATAATTGTTACATATTATGTAAATAACACAAAAGATCATGTGGCATTAAAAAAGTCCTCTGAAAGCAGCCTAGCCACGCCCTAGGAAATCTTCACCAAGTTCAAAGAGGCGAGTTAATTAAAAAACAAATTAATTTTAATAGAAATTGTTATGTCATCTTCGTTGTTTTTTTGTGTTTTTTTTTTTTTTAATTTTCTTGCATTGACAGTTTTTTGAACCATTTTTGCAATTACACATCAGGTGGTTTATGTCTGGTTTTAGGAATGAACTTTAATAATTTTGACATCATTTCTGCAGTTTTGAAATATTCATTTGCATCGGAGAGTAAAGTATCGTTATGTAATATTATAGAAAATTAGTTAGCTTTTCGAAAACTTTTTAATATATTTTATTAGATTATTTTTTACTTTCTCAATAATTCCTTCCTCTTTATATTTCTTATTTAAGATTATTTTCTAGAGCCAATCGCGTAAACTGATTTTTGCTACATCACGAAGTCAAAATTTTTATGGAATATCAAGAGTCAAATTAATTTGTACTAATTTATGCTTTAAACATGAAAACTTTTAAAGAGAATTTTTAATTTCCAATACACTGACTCTTCTTTTAATTTGTATTAAATATATAATTTGATTTTATACTCAGCTGTATGGATATTTATTAATCCCTAAATATATTTTCACTTTTAAAACTCCAGAAAATTTCACATTTTAATGCTTTACTTTAACACATTTAATTTTTAATGTTTATAGAAAAAGAATGCTCTTCGTTTGAGGCTTTGAAACTGACTGAATGCTATGTTCAAACTCAAAAGCACTCGAGGGCTTGGACCCACACTCATGCTCATATTCGATACATATGAGTCGGTATTCGATATATGAAAGCCGTATTATCGGTGTGGAAAAGTCCAGGCCCGGTGCCTAAAGTGCGGGACATAGAATCAAAAATTTCTCTTTAATTTTAGCTCATAAGCTGAGCAAAGTTTTAATTTTTATAAAAAAAAAAAACAACATGTACTAATATGACAACGAAATGCATTTTTTTTTTGTAATTTTGTAAAAATTTAATATAATTAAATTTCCTTTCAATTCTAGCTCATAACCCGAGTAAATTTTTTTTACAAAACAAGATTTATATAATTTTTGGCAATTAATTGCTTTTTAAAAATATTACCAGGAATGCTTTAAAGATGTGAATAGTGGGGACTTTAATAACTATTTATATATAAAAAAACATTATTTTAATTTGTAAAGCTTTTCTGTGTTAGTTTTTCCTGGCATATTAAATTTTTTTAATTAAATATTAATAATAATAAATATTAATAATGGCGATCTGGGTATTGATGCTGATAAAGAATTGTTGCATTTATTGGGTATATCTCCATCCATTGCTTACAATTTTTTTTGTTTGAAAATTATATAACACTCCTCAAGGGTATATACTGATGGGGAGATATATTTTGCAAGTTCTCTCTCTCCGCTCAATTGCAGATTGATATATGTAGATATATATATACATATACATAAACATATACAAGCTCTCAATCGACATACAATCCTCGGCTTATGTACAAAACCCCTGGCGACTGGAAAATTGCTGCCCAAGCAAGCTCTCACCGATTCTCCCCTATTGTTATAATGATCGTTTGTTTACTTGCTCAACAAGAAGAAAGGAAGCTAACTTCGACTGGGCGAAATTTGTAAACGCCTGCAGTTTGCTCTTAGATAACCATTTTGTCTTTAATGAGCCACAACATATGTTATCCCAAAATGGAAGATCTTTATTTGTTTTTATAATCCTGGGAATCAAAGGATATAAAAAAATAAACACAGTTCTTTCATTTTGGGATATATGTGGTGGACCATTAAAGTCAAAAGGTTGAACCCTTTCATCTCGTTCATAGTCTTGCCGACCTCGTCATGCAACTGACACAGGTTATGCAGCCTCTTTACAACTTTTTAATTTAAGCTTGATTGATTTCAACTGAAGTCATGTCATGAACAGCGATCTCACGCTCAATCAATGTAAACAATCCACATCCGGCCACGTAGCCACAGCAGGCGAAGCCGCTCTCAAATAACACAAACAATTCTTGCAGTCAGTGGGTGGTGCTCCCTGAGCGGCACTCTCACTCTTACTCTCACTCATACTCTCACTCTTACTCTCAAATTATTGATACACTCAATAGGCCAAGCGGGCGGCCACGCTCCCAACTTTTGTAAACAATGGACTCCGCAAGTAAGATTTCGATCAGAAGAAAGTCTTAAGACAGATCCATCGAGTAAAAATAAAATAAAAAACAATTATTCATTTATTCATAGTCAATTGACTCACTTTGAAAAAAGAAGTAATTATTTTACTATATTTATCTACCTTTCTCTGGCAATTTGTCTATATCTCACTGTCTCTCCAAACTCTAGCTCCATTTCTCTATTTGTCTCTCTCTCTCTCTCTCTCGCATGTCTCTACATTTCTTTCTCGATTTATCTAATTCTCCCTATATTTAACTCTCTCTGTTTCTCTGTCGCTCTCACTCTCTCTCTTTCTCTCTCAATCTTCCTGTCCCTTTTCTGTCTCTAAATATCCATCTCAAACTTTTCTCTATTTTTTTGCATCTCGAGATCTATCTCGCCGCAGCAGCCGCAGTCTTTCTGTCTCTCTCTTTCTATGCTTGTGTGTCTATATATGTCTCTCTCTATCTATCTCACACCTATAAAAATGAATGCGCGACTCGCCGCAGCATCCGCACTCTGTCTCTCTCTCTCTCTATATGCTTGTCTCTCTACATCTGTCTCTCTCTATCCATCTCACACATCTAAAAGTAGAGGCGCGACTCGCCGCAGCAGCTGCAGCAGCCGCAGTCTGTCTCTCTCTCTCTCTCTACATCTGTCTCTCTCTATCCATCTCGCACATCTATAAATAGAGGCGCCTCGCCGCAGCATCCGCAGTCTCTCCCCGCGCTTTCACCCGTTCGCGCGCCACGTCAGTGTTATTAATCGCTTTTTAAAAGTCGTGTGTTAATAATCGCGTGTGTAAAACTGTAGAATAACCTCTGCACTCCAAAGGACGTAATCATCGATGATTCTCGGCCACGTCAGCGGTAGTGCAACGAAAGTTAACCAAGTGTCCTCAATTGCGGGTAAGTCCGAACCAAGACTATTATCCCATATTATATATATATATAAGTCTGCGAAACAGATTTAAGAACTAGATATCGTGCTTTAAACCAAACATAAAATATAACGGAAATATTTTGAAATACTATCGATATATATATTTTTTTTCTTATCGATATTTTCACAGCCTTCTTAAAGCAAACAGCTGTTTCTTGTTTTGGTTTCTATTGTCTGCCAGTTATAAAATATTATCAAGTAAATATAAAATGTTATACAAAGTAAGCGGGCTAGAATTCATCATAATATTAGCAGGTTTAATGTATTAAATATCAATGCACTGACACGCGAACTGAAACCCAAAGGCTCAACACACAAATCCGAGAAAACGGCAAAGCAATGGCGAAAGGAGTTAGACGGGATATAAACTCCCCTCAAGATCTTCAGATTGGATCTCCAACATCGCCGCTACAAGCTGCAATGCAGGGAATGGCCGTGCTCCTCAATACGCACCTATCAAAGACGGAACTGAACCTTTGCATCCAGCTGCTGCAGGCGGAGATTCACCCGAAGGCGTTAGCCGACGTCATTCTGCCCTTACTAAAAGCTAGAAAAAAGAAACCAGTCCCCAAAAACCATTGAAATCTCCCAGCATTCCATATTTGGCAAACATAAAGTTATTATTAAATTCTCTTTCAAGTTGAAATATGGGTATTATTTTTGTTTAGTATCAGCTGTTTCCTCAGGGGATAGTGATGCCAATTGGGCACGATAACAAATCGATAAGCAGTCAAAGCTCTGAATCGAGTAGATAAACATGCACTTTCAAAATTGTATTGTTCTTATTGGCTTTTTCACAACATAAATCAGGCATTTTGGCTTAAATGCCATATTTTCATCGCAAAATATCGATATACATATACAATATTTTGGTATATATTTTCGACAGCTCCAATGCAGAATCTTGGCTGTATAAAATTCTTGCCTTATCGTTGGCTCTTCGCGAGCAACCTGTGCATTGCGATAGCATCTGCATCCGCATCCACATCCACATCCACTGTCATAAGGTCTTTGACTTCCAATACAGCGAGCCCTTTGTGCAAGAGCAACCAGAATTTCTGTGATATCCAGAGATCAGCTTCGAAAATGAGCGACAAGACGTCGGAAGCTGGAGGAGTAGCCGCCGATTCCTACGAAGCCAACAGCAATTCGGTGGCCTTTGTGACCACACCAGACCGGGAGTCGGCCAAAAAGCTGGCCCACAGCATTATCGAACGCCGGCTGGCCGCCTGCGTTAATATTGTGCCGCAAATCGAGTCCATTTACCTGTGGGAGGGCAAGGTGAACGAGGACAACGAATACCTGATGATGATTAAGACGCGCACGGAGCGCGTGGACGAGTTGAGCAAGTTCGTCCGCGAGAATCATCCATACAGCGTGGCCGAAGTCATCTCCTTGCCCATTCAGAACGGCAATCTGCCATATCTGAATTGGATCACACAGACAGTGCCGGGATTAGGGAGCAAGGACTAAATAAAATATGGCAAAAATGTACTGAAATAAACTGTATGCATAAGTATATATGATTGCAATTTTCTTTATGTTGCTAAAACAAGCATAAATGTTTTTATTGTGGCAAACAACAGGTAGATTGCAGTCGCTACTCTACTCGATAGCTTAAATATTCGATAATTTCAGGCCAAAGACCGATTGCAACCGCCGGTGGTGTGGCAACACTGCATCGATCAGCTGAGCGTGAGCAACGCCAACGCGAATGAATCGTTTTTGCGAAACACGGCGGTAAAACTAGGAGAAACCACGGTCAAAGGGGCGACCAGGACAAGCGCACTTGACCGACACAAGCATGTCCGAGGACGAGGAGATGGGCGTGCACCGGCTGGAGGGCACCAGCGGCCAAGAGATGCGTGGCGGCCTGGTTATCCGAAAGCCCAAAGACGGCTCCAAGACGACGGGCTCCTCCACCAAGCTGCCACAAGTCTCCCTGCTAGGACTCGATAAGCTGGCGGCCAAGCGGCGTACCGAGAAAGAGCAAGCGGAGCGCCTCATCTCCTTCCAGGACACCGAGTTCGACGACGCCGGCGGCGGCAGTTCAACGCCTAACGCCGCCGGTGGCGTATCCAGCAGTGAGTTCGCCTTCAAAAAACCGGACACCAAGAGCTTCGAGAAGCTAAGAGGACAGCTGCGCGAGCACAAGGTCGAGACGCCATCGCACACGGGCGGTGTGTCGGAGAAGGCACGCGAGCGCCTGCGAGAGCACATTCAACGGGACAAGCAGCGCGGCCGGAATGCCAGCTCCACGTCCAACTTTTCCTCCAACGAGGGCAAGGAGCGCGACAGACGGCGGGACAGAGACAGAGATCGCGATCGCGATCGCGATAGACGCCGTCAAAGGGACAGAGATCGCGACAGGGACCGCGATCGCGGCCGGGACCGAGACCGAGATCGAGATCGTTCCCTGTCCGTCCGCAGTGTGCACACGCCGCGGGAGCCGGGCACTCCGGGCGGCAGCAGCAGCAGCGGCGGCGTGTCGAACAGTTCTTGGGACGACGACGATGGCGAGGTGAGCCAGCGCAAGTCCGATTGGGATATGCCCACGCCACGACGACATGGCAACAGCTCCGGCGATTGGTCTGTGAGAAGCAGCAGCAGCAGCAGCGGCAGCAGTAGCAGCCGGCGGCACCAGAGTCGGCATGCGGATGACACGGCTCGTCCGACGCCAGCCCATCGGTACAACAATTGGGCGCACGATCGCAAGCGCACTGGGGCCACGCCCTGGGGCGAGGATGCCGAGTCGCGGGACCTCTGGGAGGAGGAGCAGCGGCGCCTGGATCGCGAATGGTACAACATCGACGAGGGCTACGACGATGAGAACAATCCGTTCGCCGGCGCCAGCTCCGAGTATTTCCGCAAGCGCGAGGAGCAGCTGGAGCAGAAGCGCACCAAGCGGATAAGCGCCCAGCAGAGGCAGAACAATCGGGACAACGAGCTGTGGGAGCGGAATCGCATGCTCACCTCCGGCGTGGTCACCTCGATCAACGTCAACGACGACTTCGACGAGGAGGCGCTGGAAAGGGTGCACCTGCTGGTGCATCACATCATACCGCCGTTCCTCGACGGCCGGATCGTGTTCACCAAGCAGCCGGAACCGGTGGTGCCCGTCAAGGATCCCACCTCCGACATGGCACTGTTGGCCCGCAAGGGCAGCGCCCTGGTGCGCACCTATCGGGAGCAAAAGGAGCGCCGCAAGGCGCAGAAGAAGCACTGGGAGCTGAGCGGCACCAAGCTGGGCAACATTATGGGCGTGCAGAAGGCGCAGGACGACGAGGACGCCAAGTTCGACAAGAGCAACGATACGGCCGACTATCGCAAGGATCAGAAGTTCGCCGACCATATGCGTGACCAGGATACGGGCGGCAAGAGTGATTTTTCCCGCAAGAAATCGATTTCGGAACAGCGGCGCTTCCTGCCCGTGTTCGCCTCGCGCCAGGAGCTGCTCAACGTGATCCGCGAGAACTCGGTCATCATCATTGTGGGCGAGACGGGCAGCGGCAAGACGACGCAGCTAACCCAGTACCTCCACGAGGACGGCTACAGCAAGCGGGGCATGATCGGATGCACGCAGCCGCGTCGTGTGGCGGCCATGTCGGTGGCCAAGCGTGTCTCCGATGAGATGGACACCCAGCTAGGTAAAGGCCACATCGAGACTTCTTTTCTTTTTGATTTGTTAACTTGTTTTTTGTCTGCTGACCAGGTGAGGACGTGGGCTATGCCATCCGATTCGAGGACTGCACCTCGGAACGCACGGTCATCAAGTACATGACGGACGGCATCCTGCTGCGCGAGAGTCTCCGGGACCCGGACCTGGACAGCTACGCAGCCATTATCATGGACGAGGCCCACGAGCGGTCGCTGTCCACGGATGTGCTCTTCGGATTGCTGCGTGAGGTGAGTTTGTTGGTGGGGAGACTTACATTTTTCACCTCGTTTTCTTTGGCTTTTCGGTTTTATCTCACGAAATATACAATGACTTCTTATGGAAAATTATTTAAATATATAAATGTTTTTATATTTAAATATAAATGTTTATATATTTAATTATAAATATTTATATATTTAAATGTTTTTCATTCCCAATGTAAATAAGTTTGTCTTTTAATTAATTTGTTCCTTTTACAATGTTATATTCTTTTGAAATCCTTAAAAAAATTCCCGAAAAAAGGTAACATTACCTTGTTTTTTAATTTCTAGAAAAGAAAACGATTATTTATCGATTTTTTCAACCCTTATAATTTATTTATCGATATATCAAAGCCTTAGGCGCCACTGCTTAAATGCTTTAAAAATAACCCACAAAATTTAATTAAAAAACAATTTTAAAATCATTTTTAATATGAAATGAATTAATTAATAAACACTGACTAAAAATAACTAATATTTTGCATCCCTTTCCCGTAAAAAAAAACAAACATTTGATTGATTTTCGCTTGTTAAACATTTAATATTTAATATCAATATAAAGAATTTTACAAACGTTTTACATATTCAATTTTCATTCACATTGTCGAAATGTAAATTTAAATATATATATTATATATAGAGGCAGATACATATAAATATTTTATACATTTTACAAAAACTTAAACTTAAAAACTAAGTAATAATATATATATATAGTATGTGTATGTATTTTGTATAGCTTACGAACTGCTGTTCATTTTTTTTTGTTTTTCTGTATTGTTACTTGTAAATTGTTCTCACTGCATTCTCTTTTTAACGAGAAAAAAAAACGCGGTCTTGAGAGGGTCCGTAATGCGTCTCCAAAGTCAGAGTCTTCGTTGTCGTCGTCGTCTTCGTCCTGGTCTTCAGTTATCGCATATAGATAGTACACTTTATAATATGGAGTTAATAATTACACAACGAAACATTTCGAATGTTTGATTGTTACTACAATGCTTAAGAGTATGCTTGCTACGTAGAGTTCTTAATTGATTTCGCTCCTAAATACGCTTAGACAACAATAATAAAAGAACAACTTAAGAATTGCTTTGCTTGTGTGTTTGCTTTGCCACTCACAATGTATATAAATACATATATAGTATATTTATATATATATAATGTATATTAATTCCATTAAAGGTCAACAAAAAATGATTTGACAAAAAAAGAAAAAAAAAACAAAAAAAAAAACAGAAAACAAATATTTCATATAAGTCTTTTCGAATTTCTCACAGTGTGTGTGTGTGTGTGTCTCTCTTTCTCTCATTCTGTGTCATTATATATATGATACACAATTATAAATACAAAAGTATTTAATACATATATTGCAGCTTGAGTTGCAACAGCTCTACAATCTTGGGCGGGACTGTATATATGAGTGTGTGTGTGTTGTTGTTTGTGACTGTGTGTTGTGTGCATTGCAGGCCTTATTATTATCTTTCACTTTGCTCTACTTTTTGCTTCATTTTTATATTTATTTTAATTTATTTTTAATACTGCCAAAACAAAGTGTGAGTTCTCGTTGGGTTTATAATTATTAAGATTACTTTTCATTTTTTGCATAGTACGTATGTATGTATATATTGGGTGTTTTTGGGGTTTTTCCACACACACAACCCTTTTGGCTCGTTCTTAATCCATAAATTATCTTATCAACTGAATTTACGCTTTAATACTCTTCTGTGTTGTGTAAAATCGGTCTGTGGCAGCAGCAGCAGCAGTAGAGAATATTATTCTTTGATCAATTTCAGAAATCAAGTTTCTAACTTGGAGCTTTCGATAGTTGCTATTATTAATTATTATTATTGTTTGTATTATTATTTTGCTTGTGCCAATTGCGTTCTTTTTGGTCTATTATTGCTATTGAGCACCAACAACATGCCCGCATTCATGCCAACGCTGCCCCACTTCACGCACTCCGACATCTGCAAGATAGATTCACCGTGTAAGACACATGGCACACTCAGGGAATACGTACGTCTCTTAGGTTGCAATATAGAAGGCGGAACGCTGGCCGGAATAATTAGAAGTACAACTAATATATAAAAACTTGCCTTAATTAGCGCGACTCGAAATGTGACAAGAAAAGTATAAAGAAATAGCAAAGTTTGAAGTTTAAAACTGGAGATGCTTTGATTTATCGAAATTTTAAATATCGAAAAATATCTAATTTCACTATTTAGTATCGATTTTATCGAAAAATGTCAGAAATAAATATTACCCTTTTTTTTCTACCGATTTATATTGGTCCAAAATATATATCCAACAGAATATCGATTTATCGCTCGTATAAATAACGATTTCGTATTAGATATATCGATATTCTTCGTCATCCCTAGCTGGTACTTACAAAATGGACAGAAGACAGACCTGTTTCATCTTAACATTTCGACTTTAAGTTAAATTTTGGGTTTTCTTTTATGATTTGCAAATAATTTCTCTTCTACAAACTGGAAAAATGAAACAAGCCTGACGACGACTGCCGCCTATTCGATAATAATAACTGCAAGACTCTCATAAATATATGTAATATATACAAAATGCAATGCATTCGGTACCAAACAGAATAGAATAATGATCGTGAGGCACTCACGAAATGCGGGAAACATAGGGGGTGCTGCAAGGAGGATGCATTTTCGGTTAATTTTATGATGGAACTTCCATTTTGGGGTTAACATCTACATACATACATTTCCTTCTCCTTTTTTTTTTACAATTATGGAGCTTTTGTTTTTTTTTTTTATAATGAGCAAAAAGCCAGAACAAAGGAAAAAGCATGAATAATATTCAGTGGTTGCAAATGATGGTTATAAATAAAGCCATACAGAGAAATGGCAATGGTTTGTTGTTCTCTGGTTAAACCTCTGAAACAGATTCTTGTGCATGCGTCTGAAAGTTGGTTTTTTGGTCAGTGTATAGTGTGTTTGTGTGTGTGTATGTTTCATATGTTTTTACATTGTTTTTTTGGGTGTTTTTTTTTGGATGCTGCAACTATAACAATCAATATATGTATGTGAATGGTTGGATTGGTGGTTGGTGGGTGGCAGGAGGTGGGAGGGAGGAGTGGGAGGGGATAGGATTGGCAATTATGTTGGTCTCCGAATCGGCGATATATGCATATAATATATTTAATTATTCTCGCTGGCTGCCTGGACTCCGCCGCTTATTAATTGATCAGGTGCAGTAGCACGTGATTGGCACTCGTCGTTACCTGTCGCTTCCGCAGATCCTGCTGACGACTCCCGTACCGACACCAGTAGACGAAGTGCTTGTTGTTGTTCCACAAACTCTGTTTGGCCTTTCGCGCCACCGACACCTATGAATATGAATTGCAGAAACGCTTAGTTTATATTTTATACCAAATATAAGAGGTAACAACAACAACAAAACTATCGCAAAATGCTCGTTAATGGCACTCTAAAACGATTCAATACCGATTCTATATTTGGAAAAGAAAATTTATGGGTATATATATGTTTATGGATTGTATCATTGTATATATATCTCACCTGATTGCGTATATCCTTTTCGTTGTGCGGCACTTTCTCCTTATCGGCGAAATTGTTAATACGCAACTCCCAGCCGTGACTCCATATATCGGCTAGTGACATTTTTATTAATTTATATGTCCCATTCTCACGTATTTTCACAGAAAATATCTCGATAGTATCGGGCTTGGGTTTATTGTCTGCAATCAGATCGATTTTTTAAATTAGAATAAAGTCGTCTAGGGGGTAGGTAGGGGGGTGCATTTAACCTCTATTACATCAATTCAATTCCAGCAATTTAGTGCCGGAAGCAATACTGCACTGGCGCAGGTTGACCCCATATGCATATATAATATTCGCTTAATAATATATCTCAATTGGTTTTGATTTTCGATTAACGTTCGACTGATTTCTATACTCGAGCTGCAATTAAAATCATTTTTAAGGGCAAACATTCCGGGGCAAAAACTATAAATATTAAAAGCTGAGAGAGAGAATCTAGACAGAACTTTAGATGGAACTTGGACTAAACAAAAAAATAATTATAATCGGTAATAGGTGCTCTACATTTCCATTAAAGTTACCCATTAATTATAGAAAATTATTCACCATTGTTTAAATATAATTTGCAATCAAGGGAATGCTCTATTAAAGTTGTATAAGTAAAGCTGACTCAAATCTAAACATATAAAACGATATTTTCGATATGCTATTGAGTGCGATTGACTTGTCGATATATCTTATCACGATTTCCCTTTCGATATATATAGACATCCTGTGATACACTTCATACACAATGTCTACATGGTTTATAGCCGTACTACATATGCCTCTCTGTAATGCCCCTCTTTATTGCGAGATAATCAATCACTATTGATAGTAAAAACGTCACCCTCCATGGGGCCAAGGGTAATGGTGGTGTTGGGGGTAAGGGGGATTGTCCTACGTGACACGGGACTATTCTAGAAATCTGTTTCATAAGAACGCAGGCGCATTGCGCACTGCTTCGGTGTGGGTTTGATGGGTGTTAGTCGGGGTAATCGGACAAGTGCTTGGCAATTTACCATAGGACAACAATCAGTGACTGACTGGTGACCAAGTGGCGTGGAAAGCGATTAACCGGAATGCCGGAATGCAGCGTTTTATCGATTGCCCGGACGACCGTCGCGGAATCCTACAAAGTCGTGACCACACATAGAGAATTATGATAATTATTACCTGATCTATTGGAAAACAAATTTAACATTTTTGCACAAAATGCGTCTTATTTTAAATTTTTGGGGTCAGAAAAAAACTTAAACTAACGGAAGAGGTTGTAGTTTTTTTATATATAGTTAGGTTTTAGTTTTAAAAAATTCGTTCAGCTTATGAGTAATTTCTTTCTGTGCTGAAAAGCTTCTACTTCCATTTCCATTATCACGGATATTTACACACATACGCTAATTTCCCCACACGAATCGGATTGATATCATAATAGCACTACATCACGGTACTCATTAATGACTCAAAAGGCTTTATCTTTGGACAACATCGAGTATGTGTGTCCCTAGTTAATCATTTTTAAATATTTACACAATAAATCGATGGATTCATAAATTGCTTATGTCATTGTATTGATTTTTTTTTAACATAAGAACTGTCTGAGATCCCACTTTCTTAATGCCCCATTTCCTTCCATTATAAATATAAAAATAGAGCCCCTCTGTGGCTCTATTTTCATACCCTCTGCTGTGCTCTCACATTCTCCCATGTAAGGTGGCTCTGCCTCTCGAGTGGTGGGTTATTGGCCATTGCATAGGCAGTGCAACAACTGTGTGGGCGTGGTGAATATGCAAACAAGCAACTGGCACACTCGCTGAGAGCAGGTGCAACACACACACACACACACATGCATCAATGCACCGAAATCCCGGCAGAGAGCCAGCCGGGTCTTTTTTAGTTGTCTCTTAATTAGCTTTCGCCCAGCCAAGTTTTAGCTTTTTCACTGATATAACTTTGAAGGGGTCTCCACTGTACCATCTCTTCCCACTTCCAGGTTACCTGATATTCCATTTGGAAAAGAAAGGGTTTTGTGGAAGTTTTGCATGAGATGTAGAGTTCAGTGTACTTGTACTTCAAAAACAGGTAGAAAATTTAGCCTTTAAGGCTTAGCTTTTGTGCCTAAAACTTGACTTTTGTAGAGGTAAAGCTTAAATAAAAAATCTTAAAAGTTAAAATGGTTAATAGGCTATTTGAACTACATTTTAGTTTTTTTTAATAGGTTTTTTCCATCTAACCACATTGCAAAAATGCATAATTACACAAATGGAATTCTATGATGTCAGTGTATTAACTGCCATCACTGTTCTGCTCATCCTAAGTACAGTTGCAGTGAAAATAATAGCACCAAAAGTGAAAAAATTATTTTTTCTTTGCAAAATTATAGGAAATTAAGCTTCAATAAAAGAGATAAAATTATAATAAAAAAAAATTACATGATAAAAATAATAACAAAATAATAAAAAATAATAATAAAAAAAAAATTATAAAAAAAAATTAAAAAAAAAACAAAAAAAAATAAAAACATAAAAAATAAATTTAAAAAATAATAAAATCTAAATCTGAACTGAACAATATTGTTACTATATATGTGCTTATACTTGAAATACAAAGTAGTTTCATTTGGTTAAAGCTATAATTAGTGCTAATATTTCCACTGCTGCTCTCTGTAAACATATTTCGAGTGGAAGCAAGGTGAGGCACACACAGGTAGTAGCTTTTTAATGCATTGTGTGCACAATTCTGGAATGTTGTAGCTACTTTTTCGGGGCGGCATTGTGTGAATGGCTACGTTGAGTGGCGTTGACTGCGCTGTCAGCAGAGCACTTGATAAGTTCGTTGTTGTTTTTGTTGTTCTTGGTCTTGTTCTTGTTGGATTTTCGATAAGATAAAAGCACTGCCCTTGTGTACACATACATATATATTTATATATATATATAATTTACACACATGCACACACACCCACTTGGGTTGTTTGTTTATTGAATGACATTTTAGAATTCCACTTGTTCGCCAAAAAAAAAAAAAGAGATTAGTTTAATTGCCCCTCTGACGTCTAGAGTTGTGATTAATCATCAACTTTAAAGCAATATTGGTGAAATTCACCGGTGAATTTCCAGCATCTGGGTCTCGAGACTAACTTAATTATTTGCTTTTTAAGACCTCATTACTGGAGTCAAAGACAACACTCAAAGAGGGGGAAATAAATAAAAGAAGAAAAGCGTAGAAATGATAAGAATATAACTCTTAAAATGAAAGAAATTTAAAAAATAAACAGCTTTTCTTCTAATCATCGATTGTCCTACATTTTAGCAGTTCCTTTCATAAAACTATAGTTATAGTAGCTATAACTACCATAGAAGATAACAAACGTGATTAAACGAAGATTAAACGTGTCAATGGGGTACAAAGAAAATGGAAACTAATTCATTAATAAAATCTAATTATAATATACGGTATTTCATAATACTTGCTATAAAATAATAATATAATAATAATTGTAGTAAATATCTCTGTAAAGCAAATCATGGGGATTTATTTTAAATCTATATTAAATACTGCTTCCTTAATCATCATTATTTATTATATAAGGAGTTCAATTTGTAAAATCATATCCAATTTCCCGGTATAGTAGCTTCCTCTCAGCATATCTCTTTTTACTATTATTCGTTTGGGAAAGGTGTCAGCTTACAAAAAAAAAATTAACCCGATCTTCCTGAATCAACTCATAATAAACAACAAGATTTTGATCGACAAAACTAACAAAACAGAAAAAAAGCCCTACTTCGAGCCTCCTCAAATGATTTTTTCTAGAACTAATTTCTATAAATATAAATCCAGGATATTTCAAATAAAAATATGGCTAAATCGACCCGGCTGTTAATGCTAAATACCTAAATCCACCAGACTCAATCGTGCCATTTCAAGATGTTCCAAATTTTCCCAATTCCTTAAATTTTTCCCTCAACATTTAAGAGTGACTTTGCACCCCTCCAAGCGCTCTCCTCTCCCGCACTCACCTTTGGCCAGCTTGCAGAGAACGATGCCATACCAGGAGGCCACCGGTGTCTCGTTCTCATCCTGCGTCTCGAGGAAGCTGCTTCCGTTGCGCGTTATGACCAGCAGCGGCGCCGGCGGGTGCGGCGGGCAGTCGAGCTCCAGGGAGTCCACGCCATCAGCGGCAGAGACGTCACCGGTGGATGTGGTGCCGGCCATGGCAGCAGCCGCTGCTGCCGCGGCCGCTGCCTCTGCGGCGGAACTGCTGCGTATTTCGACAATGAAGCCGCATTCGACGACGGCGCAAAAGATGCGCTGCTCCGCCGGCTTGAACCACTTGGATTCGCGCAGCTTCTGAACGGCAACGCTGCTGCCGAATGTGGCGCCGACCACGCCGGGCTTTTGTGTATGCGGTGCCAGCGGGTGCAGGCGATGGAGCTGCTGTTGCTGCAGCGGTGGTGGCCAGTTGGAGGTGGGCGAGCTGGGCGCCGACTGCGAGTAGCCCCCGCCGCTGGCGGGTTGCTGCGTCGCCGCCGCCGCCGCCGCCGGCTGGCTGTGGTTGTTGTGACCCTGCTGCAGTGGCCACCACTTGAGCGAGCTGACAAAGCTGTTGGAACGGTTCATCAGTCTGTGTGCGTTGGTTCGTTCGTGGGTGTGTTTGTGTGTGTTTTTGGTGGGTGTAAAGGAGGCGCCCAACTTTCACTCGGGAAAAAAAACAATAAATAAATGGGAAATCGAAATGCTCTTTTCCGCGCGTTTTTCTTCGAGTCCTTTCCCCTCGCACTCCCCACTCGCTCGCTCGCTCGCTCGGTCGCTTGCTCTGTTTGTTTACTCAACTCGGTACAACTCAAACGCAACTCTTTGCCACGCTTCGTTCCAGTTTTAGTTTATATCACTGTTTTTGTTTCGCAGTAAGAATACGAGTTATTGCCCTGGTCTTTCGTGCTATTCGCTGCTTCGATGTTTTCGCCGTATTTTCTCGTAGCTTTCTGCCTATTCGCTGCGAGCGTGCAGCTTTTATATGGCCATATAACGAGAGAGCCCAAGAGAGCGAGAGCGCGTGCGACAAGCCCTGGGTTTATGCCGAGTCTAATTTGTGCACTTTAAATTTACTTGATAATTTCATAAGGCATACGCCAGGTGACACTTGAAGCAAAAACTGTTAAGTTACCTGAAAATTGAAGTGGAGTCAGGTTTTCTATTTAATTTAACATTGTTTTAGAATTTACATTCTTACTTCTTAATGTTGTAGATTTATTTGTTCAAGAAATCGCGAAATACCTGGCATAAACTTAGTAAGAGAGAGCAAAGCTCATCAAAGAGTACTTGTTTTGAGGCAAATCTAATAAAAACCTCTCATTTCGGCTCTCTTTTGAGTTGGTGAGTTTGCTGATGGTGGGTTTGCATTCCGTTATGCTGTGCTCTCCTTCACCTCCCCCCCAAGGCAGGGTGTTATAAATGCAGTCAAAAGTTTGAAACGCAGAGAAGGAAACCCGACCAAAACCGTCGTCTGCATTATGTTGGAAGCTTATGTGTATTTATATTTCTACAAGTTCAGTAGAATGTCAAGCCTAACAACAATATTTAAGGATTAATTTTAAATGAAGGATAAATTAATAACAAACTTGGTGAAAAAAAACTATTAATGATACAAAATTATATATAAAAGGAAAGAGATCTCTGAAGATAGAATGCAGATATAAGTCATTTGTGTTTATTTAAATTTCAAACTGGTTTTCCAACTCATAAACATTTTTATATACAGCTATTCTTAGTAACATTTAAATATCGATTTATTTTGATAAAATATCGATTTAATTTACATTAGCTTAAAATTTTATCATAATTGAAAGATTCAGATATATGTAAAATTATACAATTAAATGAACAAGGTTTCTTCACACTTCTGAGTTTATCTTAATATTATCTGAATGCTTTAGCTTCATAAAATTTAACACTTAGAATCAGGTTACCTAATAGATATACTCAAATATTGTATATGCCGGTAAAAAGTAACACATAACCCTCACAATGTGATTGATGTGTGTGGGAGTATATTGGTTAATGGTTTGTTGTTTTCGATTCGTTTGGGGTTATTAGCAGATCCCGAGTCGCCGGTTGCGATTGCCGTCATGTGATGGTTACCCACATGTTGTGTAGCTTTTTATTTGATCGAATTTTATTTTTGCATTTCTGCATTTCGGTTTGATACCATACGAATATATATATATATACCTTTATTATTTTGCGATATCAGTGTTCTCGGTCTTGTATGTTTGTTTCTCTTGCTTCTCTCTAGATTCGGTGATAAAATTAGCCTTAGGATGGCTGATAAAAAAAAAACCTCTGCGAAATGATTGATAAAAAGATTCAGAATTTCGGGGCAACTAAAAATAACTTCGCGTGCCTTGCAAAATTGAAACGCACCGCCCGTTATTTATATTTATAATTATAGCAGCAATATTTGATTTTTTTTATTGTGGCAAATATTTAATGCTAAGATTGATCTTCTAAAATGTAGGTCAAACACTACCCTTGCAGGGGGTAAATATTATTTAAGGCTAGTTCTGAGCTTACGTTGTACTTGTATTTTAACCCCCACTGTATGGCACAGTGGTGGACCGTTGACTAGGTTTGCGGCTAATTAGACGCTCAGAACATCTCGCCAATAGTTCAACATTAAATAACAACAATGCAAAGCTTTCCACCTTTCCCTTCTCTCCTCCTCGTTCTTGCTTTTCTGCGACGTTTTCCGCCGGCAGCCAAGGTTAGAAACTATAAATAAATATGGAGAAAAATCAACAACAACAACTGCAATAACAACAACAACAAAAACCTAGTCAATCAACAAAAACAACAACTAGTTGCAAAAAATCTATTTTTAGCTGACAGAGCAGCGAATCGAAATCGGCGACTGTAAATAGAGTACATGAAAAACTAGACACTAAAAATAAAACGTTTATTTGTGTGTCTAAGCTTTTAAGTCGAACTTAAAGTGATCTTTCAATAAAAATACCCTTAAAAAGGGTAGTATAATTAGTGAGATATTTGAAATGAAAGTTTGTACATTTATGTGTGTTTTCTTGATCAACAGTCGATGCAATCTAGGCTTGTTATGGCTGAAGCTTACAATATAATTTTTAACAATTTAAATTTGAGATAAAAAATATTTCTTTTTTTTTTCAATATAATTTTAACCAATTTAAATTTGAAAAAAAATTTTTTTTTTATAATTTTTAATATATTTTCCATTGATTTGGGATCTTTTGTGATCCAAAGTCCTTCACCATGGAATGTCCTGTCCCAAAACCAATGCTAATAAAAGTTCCCAAATATTATTAAATAAATTATACAAATATGCACAAGATTTTTCTTATAAAAATACATTTTATTTTTTTTTTTAGTTTTTGAAAATAATTTCCTTGAAAAAAACTGAATTTTCTTAAAACATATATTTGAGAAAATATTATAATATCACAAAAAATGTAGACAAAGCGATATGGAATCGTAATCTGAATCCATCGGTGGTGGTAATGTCCATGTCTGAGGTCTGAATGAAGCGCAAAGTCTGGATATTACCAGATATCGAAAACACTTGCCTTCGCTGGTTAAATGCGTAGAGCAAAGCCTTTAAGTTCGCAACGAAAATAAACGAGTTCCGTTGCCACAGGTGCCACCGCATGCAAATATGAACCCGAGAACCCGAGAACCCGAACCCGAACCCGAACCCGAACCCGAACCCGAACTCGTACTCGCACTCGCACTCGTACCACTCACATATATAGGGGTATCGGAGATACTGAATAAGCAAGTGGATTCCCAGCTAGATGGATAGGATTCCATTTGTCACCCCGTTCTAAGCGCAAACTTAGCAAAGTGACACTCTTATTTATTCTCAAGTCTTTTCCATTTTACGCCCTCATTAATAATGTATGCAACCCGAATCCGGAGGCCCATCGTGCAATTGCACTTGAATAAAGGTATAAATAAAAACACACTGCTGGGCTTCAGGTGGCTGTGTTTGGTTGTTCTCTAATTTAGTAAACACAAAAAACGAGAAAGGAGGCGGTGACACTCGCAATAAGTAAACAAAACTCTGCTGGCAGCGAAAACTAAACACTCTTTCAGTCAGGAATATTGATCAATTGCAGGTTCCTCTTCTCGATTTTTTTGTAACTTGAGAGCAAGAGTATTTTAAGGTTTCTCCGAAGTTAACATCGAACCTCCTCTCAGCCGCCTCGGCTGCCTCTGCCAGCGCCCGAGCGCGACGTCGCTGCCAGCATTCTTTCGGTGTCTATTTTTAGAAATTTCTATAGTCATGCAAACGAGACACGAGCACAGTAAAAAAAACGACAACAACAACAACAACTATATAAAATAAAGACCATAAACATATGCTAAAATTTGTTTCCCCTTCTTTTGTGGTGACCTCTGGTAGTGTAAATAAAACGAATTTTACATTTTTTAAGCCATTAAAATATAAACAAATTCATTTTAATGTAATTGCATATACATATGTACATTGTATGTATGTACGATGGGTAGGCAAACGAGGTAACTTTTATATTTTGTCCCGTTCATAATTTAAGCTTGTCTTATATAAATTAAAATTATGATTATAAAATTAATATATCAGGTACATCAAGTAAATAAATTAAGGAAAAATTTTATTTTTAAAATTATTGAAAGCTAAAAACAAAGAAATTATTTTTTAATTGCATATGCTGGCTTTTTAACTTAGATAGAAAAGCTTTTCAAATTTAAAATAATACATTTTTTTGCTTAATTATGACCGATTTCAAATGGCAAACTGTAAGGGTATAAAATATTCGGCTTGCCGAAATTATCTTCCTTTCTTGCTAGTTGTTTGGCATCCTTGGGTAGTCGATTTTTGTGTTTCTCTTGCCAAAATCAGGAAACTTGGGCCATCGGTTTTATCCGGCTATTGCAACAAAGGCGTTTTCATATTTCCTGTCAAAAGATACAAGTGGGCGTGTTGGGGTTTTCTTAAGCGGCACTTTTCATATGGCGGAAGTTTTAGCCAAACAGCTGTTTGAGCCTTAATCGAATTTAAAAACAAAACAAGCACGAGGAAAGAGGAGGTTATTTTGGTTTGTTGGCCGGTCCGGGCTGCTCAGCTTCTCTCCTTCTTGTTTTCTTTTTGCTTGTCGCCGCTCTTAAGTTGTCTCTCTGTGGTCTGGTGCTCTCTCCATCTCGGGCTGATGCTCTCTTTGCTCTCTCTCTATATCTCGGGCTGATGCTCTCTCTCTCTCCGCTTATCTCATGTACACACCTTCGGTTGAAGAAACGTTTATTATTTGCCTTATTTTGTTGCTTTAATTTTCTGCACATAACTCGTTTGCAGCAAAAAAAAAAACAAAAATAATAAGCAAAGAGAGACAGCCAGTTCAGTTCGTGGCTGTGTTGTTTTGATATTTATTCAACAAAATGTGCTGAATGTGTGTTTTGCATATTCTCCTTTTGTTTTTCATTCCACCGCATTATTTTTTTTGTTCTTGCCTTTGCGAATTTTTGCTTTTTGTGTTTACATCTTGCGTTTCGCCTCAACTAAAGTCTGTGTGTATGTACATATGTATATTTGTTGTGCTACGTCGTAATGTATGTTCGTGTATGTATGAGTGTAGTTTTTTTTGCCAAAAAGAAATACATTTCTACTACGTCATACGTCTTGCACACCTGTGATTTATTTATGCCGCCGGCCACACCTCCAAAAGGGAAGCCCAAAGAAAAAGAACACCGCAATTCTTGATACTTTTCAAGCTTTTTTTCGGCCCATGTCTCCCTCGGTGTCCCTGCCTGTCGCCCCCTGGCGGAATCATAGAGGACATTTTCTTGCCGTCTCCTTTAATTCGCCCTTTCGTCTAGGGATGTATGTATGTACATATGGATGTATATATTCAGTGTCTCCGAAAAAGTTCATTTCCAGTTCATTTATGCTGGGAAATTGCTTATTATTTGCTCGTAAATATAATTTAATTTTTAAAATAAATATGTATGTTTGCACACATATTTTTGGATTTTGATAACATAATTTTTAAAGTCTCGCCGGAACCTGTTTTTGAGGTTCATCACACTCGCATAATTCAGCCGCCGGAATCGGAATCCTGTACCGCCCCCACAAATGACCACCCACCCACCGAAATCTGCCTCCCCACCACCCCCCGAGTGTTTCGGACTCACCTCCAGCGACCTCGAGAGCATTTTGCATTCCCGTCTCAATGCAAACGCTCTTTAAATCACATCTGCCGCATTTTTAATTGCATACAGTGGCGGTCAAAATAATGCACACTCTAGGAAGATGAACTAATACTAAAAATACAATAATTTTTTAATTTTTTTAGGATTTTATGGGTTTTAACTTCTTTTTTTTTTCAAAACTTTTCACAATAAATAATAAAAAATAAAAAGCGATATTATTTTGAAGCTAGAAAAAAATAAAAACTTAACTACAGAATATTTATTAGTATTTAAAACAATATAAAATATGACAGAAAATCATATTTGTTGTTTTTAATGCTATTAATTTTACCGCGACTGTACATAAGATATATATCAGTCTATTGGCGCCAGGAAAAGAATCTGACGTCTGCCTGCATCTAGACAAGGTTTTTCAAATATTTTTTTTTTGGGGCTAAAGCCACAAAAGCACAACAATTTCAGTAAGTTATTGACAAAAAAAATATATATAAATAAATCATGCAATTTTGGATCTCAAAACTTTAACTAAAAATTTAAATTAGAATATTTTCTCATTTCTTTCCTGTTTTTGAAAGTGCAGTTCACTTTGACTTGCATTCATGAATTTATTTATGCATTTATTTATAAAATTGGATTGTTGACATCTTGAAACTTTTTGGCAGCGTGCCGATGAATAATAAAATGATTTAGTTTAAATGTCCTGTTCAATATCACATGTTGGCCAATAAATAAAATAAATGTTTGCAAACCGCTGCTTTTGTTGGTATTTTTATTGTTTTATTCCTGCTTTTTCATGTTGATTAAATGGTCATTTAAGGGTATTATCATCCGCAAGCTTCCTGCTCTTCTATTATAAGATCTGGTGGTGGTAGTGTGTCATATAGATATGGTTTGACCTTGACTGATTGATTGCTCTGTGCAGTTCTTTGGCCAGAAAGTGCACTCTCGATTGTTTAGCATTAACGCAAGTCGAGTGGGCCTTATCGGGATCTAAAATTGTCCTATCCCATAACTCTAGCTACGGCGCCATAGCTGATATTGTTTTACGACTTCAATCGAATCAATTGGTTTACAATACACCACTCAGGCAGATATAGAATAGAGCTCGTGATCTTGTTAGTTATGACTGACTTGCTGACTTGCATTTTAATACGGACTATACAAAGAGTACCTAGTACATTTGTAATAGGTAAAAAAGCATTATTACAGCATCTTTAAAGGTTTTTTTCTATAGATCAATTAATAAATTCTTACAGCCTTTTAATTTGGGTTATTAACGTAGTTCTTTTGAATATTTTTAATTCAGTTTATAAGAAATAGTGAGGTAGGTGTAGGTACTAAAACTATGACCCATCGTCAAGCAGGTTAAGGTTTAGTTTGAAATTGTATTCTCAACCATTTAATACTTTAAGCCAACCAACAATACTTTTAAGGAGATTTTTTATGTTATATTTTAATATCAATTATAATTTATATATAAGATAATATTTATATTTTTTTTATATAATTTTTTATAATTTAATGAGAATTCCGTTGGCATTACTCCCCAAAAAGGGAACATTATTTATCAAGGATCCTTTTATAATGATGTATCGATAAGTGTCTTTAAGTTATTAAAGATAATTTTAATACAAGTAGGTAAGATTCTGAAAACAAGGAAATTTTAGATGTAAAAAATAATTTTAGGCTTATCTATGTATATATATAATATAATAATTAATTTCTTATTTTTAATATAAAGGTTTATCGTAAGTTTGGGAATATTAAACAAGTTAACTTTTCAAAGTAAAAGTTATTATTACAAAGATTGAATTTATTAAAAAAAATCAATTCATATTAAAAATCTTTATTTACATTATATACTCTACTATTATTTAGCAAATTATGTATAAACAATTCAGTTCAGTGAACATCATCTCCGTATGTCCACAGAGCACTCCTTATATTTTATTAAAAGGAACTGGGGAAACGAAAGCAAGTAAATGATCCGAGACACATTTCGTTATTAAGGACATTCTGTCCCCATTCAGGACTTGTGGTTTTATGGCATCCCCCAGTTTCCCTTCGCTGTTTCCTTTGCTTTCAACGGCACTTTGCCTGCGTGTGTGTTTGCACGTCCGCCGCTAACTCTCTCTCCACCGCTCTCCCAGCCGAAGCCGTTTCTGGGCTCTCTTTCGTTCTCTCTTTATGTGCAGGTGTAGTGTGTGTGGTGAGTTTCTAGAGGCCGGTGGAAGCTAAAAGAAAGAGCGAGGCGACCGTTATAGAGTGTCTTAAACTCTTATCAGTCCTCCCCCCATTGGTATTGGAAAGATTTCAAGATATGTATCTTACGAATGCAATGCAGGGGTTCCAGCAGTCGCAATGCCTTGACCTGACCCACTGTCGCTCCGGTCAGCATTTACTGACCCGCACCACGCTTTTTGCCCTTAAGAGAGCGCCCTAATCAGAACCACTTTGTCATTAAAGTTTTGGGGTCTACGTTGTAATCATGGTTTTTTGTTACAAACTGAAAATTAAGGGAATGTACATACAGAAATAAATCTTAATAATTCGAAGCTTGGATTAGCTTTATAAAAAATTATTGTTTTATGGCAATATTGAGGTAAAGTTATTGAAAATGTATAAAAATATATTTATATTCAAAAAGGATTAAAGACAATGTAAGAAATAAGATGCGTAACGCGCATACAAGTCGTGAAGCATAAACTCCTTAGGCTTACAACAATTTGTATTATTTAAGGAGCATTATATATGTTTTTTTTAACTAATAATTAAGCCAAAGCAACATTTAAATTAATAAATATATTATTTACTTTAATTTTTAAAATTAATCTTTTGACTAATACCCACTAATTCAAACTCTATTCCCCACAGATCGTGGCCCGGCGACATGACTTAAAGCTGATCGTGACCTCCGCCACCATGGACTCGACCAAGTTCTCCACTTTCTTTGGCAATGTGCCCACTTTTACCATACCGGGACGCACCTTTCCCGTGGACGTGATGTTCAGCAAGAACACCTGCGAGGATTATGTTGAGTCGGCGGTGAAGCAAGCGCTGCAGGTGCACCTGACGCCCAACGAGGGCGACATGCTCATCTTTATGCCCGGCCAGGAGGACATCGAGGTGACGTGCGAGGTGCTGGAGGAGCGGCTGGCGGAGATTGAGAATGCCCCGGAGCTGAGCATTCTGCCCATTTACTCGCAGCTGCCGTCGGATCTGCAGGCGAAGATCTTTCAAAAGTCCGGCGACGGAGTACGCAAGTGCGTGGTGGCCACCAACATTGCGGAGACCTCGCTCACCGTCGACGGCATTATCTATGTGATCGATTCCGGCTACTGCAAGCTGAAGGTCTACAATCCGCGCATCGGCATGGACGCCCTGCAGATCTATCCCATTTCGCAGGCCAATGCCAATCAGCGGAGCGGTCGAGCCGGTCGCACGGGTCCCGGCCAGGCCTTCCGGCTCTACACGCAGCGCCAGTACAAGGACGAGCTGTTGGCCCTCACCGTGCCGGAGATTCAGCGCACGAACCTGGCCAATACGGTGCTGCTGCTGAAATCGCTGGGCGTTGTCGATTTGCTGCAGTTCCACTTCATGGATCCGCCGCCGCAGGACAACATCCTCAATTCGCTGTACCAGCTGTGGATCCTCGGGGCCCTGGACCACACCGGTGCCCTCACAACGCTCGGCCGGCAAATGGCCGAGTTTCCGCTGGATCCGCCGCAGTGCCAGATGCTGATCGTCGCCTGCCGCATCAATTGCAGCGCCGAAATTCTAATTATCGGTGAGCTACGCATCCTTGGACATTACATTGTCCTGTCCCTGACCGTGTGTTTACCCTTTGTATCCCTTAGTTTCCATGTTGTCCGTGCCCTCGATCTTCTACCGGCCAAAGGGACGCGAGGAGGAAGCGGATGGCGTGCGCGAGAAGTTCCAAGTGCCGGAATCCGATCACCTCACCTACCTCAATGTGTACCAGCAGTGGCGGCAGAACAAGTAAGTCGTCTTACCGCCTGATCCTCGCCAGAAATTTAATGCTTATCCCTTTATAGCTATAGCTCCTCGTGGTGCAACGAGCACTTTATCCACATCAAGGCGATGCGGAAGGTACGCGAGGTGCGCCAGCAGCTGAAGGACATCATGACGCAGCAGAACATTGCCGTGAAGAGCTGCGGCACCGACTGGGACGTGGTGCGCAAGTGCATTTGCTCGGCGTACTTCTATCAGGCGGCGCGACTCAAGGGCATCGGTGAGTATGTGAACCTAAGGACGGGCATGCCCTGCCATTTGCATCCCACGTCCGCCCTGTACGGCTTGGGCACCACGCCGGAGTATGTGGTCTACCACGAGCTGATCATGACGGCCAAGGAGTATATGCAGTGTGCCACGGCCGTCGATGGCTATTGGCTGGCCGAGCTGGGACCCATGTTCTTCTCCGTCAAGGAGTCGGGACGCAGTGGACGCGAGAAGAAGAAACAGGCGGCCGAGCATCTCAAGGAAATGGAGGAACAGATGCTGCAGGCGCAGCACGAAATGGAGGAGCGTAAACATCAGGTGGCACAGCGGGAGGAGCAGCTGGCCGCGAAGCAGGAGATTGCAACACCCGGCAATGCCACGCCGCGTCGCACGCCGGCCAGGATCGGTCTTTGATAACATGATCCTGCCTCAAATCAAGCCAAGCGATTCCCTTCGATCGTATTTTATATATATATTCATATAAATTCAACAAATTTTTTTCGTGTTTAACTAAACCTCAATAAAGGATAATTGTAAAGCGCAAATGAAGCTCGAGAGGAGGAGGATGGCTGCACTGCGATGTTGTGTAGCTGCTCCCTTGTTCACCATTCGAATGCACCGATTGTCCTGCAGCCTGTGCGTGGCACTGCACCCACACTCGCCCCACTGGCACACCATGGCAACGGTGTGATCCTCCTGCTCCACATGCTCCATCCGGCAGTCAGCATTGTGCCGGCAGTAGGCACCAAAGGTCACGATGGGCTCACAACTGATTCGATCTTTGTGGCCGATGATATCCTCGTCAATGTCGCTGTCCTTGGACACCACATTGGCTACCCTCCGGGGGTAGTGGGTGGGCCGACAGATGCAGCGATGATCCAGACACTGGGCAGAGCCGCCAAGGCTCACCTGGCACGGTGGACTGTGCTCGCAGTGACTGCCATAGGCAAAGCCCTTGCCCGAAATGCACATGGTCAGGTTGCGGTTGTGAACATAGTTCTCGGCGCAGGCGCACTTCTCCAGCTTCGGCAGGCACAGGGAGGCGCCGCAGGCGCCACAATCGGTGTTTCGCTGACAGCTGGATTCTGTGGCAAGGCATTTGAATACATTTTTCAGATGAATATTTGTGTGTGAACTCACGCAGCACCGCCAGGCAGCGTCCCTCGTGGAGCTCAAAGTTGGACCGGCAGACGCAGCGGCCCTCCTGGCACGTGCTGAACTTGTCCGTCAGCTGGCATTGCCGCGGCAACTCGCACACTCCACCGTGTCGCACCGCCTCGGGAAGGCAGCGCCGGCGATCCACACTGGGCACATGGCCCATGTGGCAGACGCACTGATCCCTCCTGGTGTCGCACTCCGCCTTCGGCTGCGGGCAGGGGCAGGGGCCGCCGATGATGTTCGTCAGCTTCTCCTCGTGCGGCAGGCAGGCCACCCGCCTGTCCGAGTCACGTGCCGTGCAGGTGCAGGCCATGTCCACACAGTGTCCCCGATCGAACTGCGCGCACTGAGCGTCCGTGATGCAAGCTAGTTCCAGCAGCTCCTCCGCTTGACTGGAGGCCAGCAGTGGTAGCAGAACCAGCAAATTCATTAAATTAAAATGCATTTTTACTATTTTCCTTCAGTCGATCCCGTTGCAGCCGTCCGGATCAACCGTTACTTTCGGGCAACTCAAAAGCTCCGCTCAACTGCATCGATATATCCGTCGATATATCCAAATGGCAGCGCCGATAGCGATTAAATAGATTTGCCTGGATCAGCGCTGCCCTAGGGGCACTTTTAGGGGAATGAAAATGAAACATTGCTGAACTCCGGGAAGTTCGGAAGAATTTCGGAACTTGAAAGGCAAATGAATGATATGAGGAGCAAATTAAAGACAAGATTAAATATAACGATCTTTTATTACAAAATAAAAACAATAAATTAAAAGCAAAGTCGAAAGTTTGGAAAAATTTCGGATCTAGAAATTCGACTGGATGATTTTGGGGAGATTAAAATATGCCGCTTTTTTATTACAAAATAAAAACAATAAATTAAAAGAAAAATATATTATTGAAATTAGAAAATTAAAAATAAATACGACTTTACAGTTGAACTGGACGACAGCAACTGAAGGAAAGCTGCTGAATCCCCAAGGGATGTAAATGTAAGGAGGTGACAGTAAATTAAAATGACCGTTCGCCATTCGAGCTTTAAGGAAACGGAAGTTTCTGGACAATCGATATAATCGTCCGGAAAAATGGTTTCACCTTGGTGCCAGTTTGTTTCTGTTTTCAAACATAAATGCTTTATGTATGCAGCTGTTCTATTTTAATTGAAAAATAGGTACTAGACAAAATTTAATTTGAATTTTTAAAAAGGATTACATATTAAAATTGTCAAAATTTAAAAAATTTCAAAAAAATGTGTTTCAATGTGCTGATTTATTAACCTTATGAAAAGTTACATGTTTTTGTATTGTTAACAAATTTTTTTTAAACTTTATATATTTTTTGTGAGTAAAAAAGCAAATCGATAACATGCCCAACGAGACACACTAAAGTACTCGATACATGGGTGCTATCGAAGGGCGCCCTTCTCTATTGGAAAAACGCGAGCGGCCTGCGAATTACAAAACACCAAATGTCGTTCAGTAATTTGTTAATGAAAAGCTGCCTCAACCAGGGCATTCACGGCTCCCGGGTGCCCAGCGTCTTGTACACTGGCACTCGGCAGGGGCACACTATCCGCGGCAAGCCGCCGGGTGTTGCCCGCACTCTGGAGCAGCGGCTGCGAGGTAAGTGAAATTCGTTCTCAAAATACACCTGCGCTTTGCCTGTTGATGTAACCCCGATTCCTTCCTTTCTTACAGAGGAGACCCTGTCGGATCCCGAGGTGGTGGCCCGCGTCAACATTGGATTTCCACACCTGAAGGAGCCGCGTTCGGCGCAGCTGAAGATGCGGCTGGAACACCTGAAGGCGCAGCGCAGTAGCAAGGAGCTGGAAAAGCTGGCGCGCAGCAATAAATGTGAGCTTGATCCTATTAGTATTTAATTTATATATGAAATATAAATTATATCCCAACGACTGACAGTGACCATCGACCTGGAGAAGGTGCAGGAGGTGTATGTGAAGACGACGGGCCACCACGATCTGCGCTTGATGGCGGATCACTACGGCATTTTCGAGCATCTGTACGGCAGCGCATTCTTTGTGCCCCGCGTGCCACTCAACATCAACTATGTGCTGGATGGCGGCGAGCGTCTGGCTCCCGTCTACAATGGCAACGTGATTAAGCCGGTGGAGGCGGCAAAGGCGCCGCAGGTTGCCTTCAACGGTACACTGGATCCCATCACTGGCAAGGCGGCCACCACGGAAAGTTTCTGGACCCTGGTGGCCACCAATCCCGATGCGCACTTTACCAATGACTCGCCAGCTGAGTGCCTACACTGGCTGGTGTATGTATCTAACCTTGGAGACGCACGAATACTGATCCGTATTATTTTATTATTGCAGTGCCAACATACCCAACGGTCAGGTGAGCGACGGCCAGGTGCTGGCCGAATATCTGCCACCATTCCCGCCCCGCGGCGTCGGCTACCAGCGCATGGTCTTTGTGCTCTACAAGCAGGAGGGGCGCCTGGATCTCGGCTCGTATCAGCTGGCCGTTGGCGACTATAGCAACTTGGAGAAGCGAACATTCAGCACTCTGGACTTTTACCGCCGCCATCAGGAGCAGCTGACGCCGGCTGGCCTGGCCTTCTATCAAACCAACTGGGATGAGTCCCTGTCACAGTTCTATCACAATGTTTTGAGTAAGTTTCAAGAGACCATTTCCCTGTTGATTGCCTCATTAAGCACACCCTTCCCGCAGAGTGCAAGGAGCCCGTGTACGAGTATGACTTCCCCAAGCCGTATCTGGCCGACCAGAAGTTCTTCCCGCTGAAGCAGCCCTTCAATCTGTACATGGACAAGCATCGCGACCAGCAGCGTCTCAACAAGGAGTACCTGGAGCGCAAGCTGGCCAAGACGCATCCATTCGATGGCCCGGAAACGCCGCTGCGCTACCCCAATGCGCATCCCATCGGTAGCGAGGTGCCGTCCTGGCTGAAGACGGAGATCCGGAAGCAGCGCCTGCGAACCGGGCGGGTGCAGGACTATTAGTGTGTCGGAAATGAAGAAACTGTTGTCAAATTGTTTAACAAGTTTGTTTTTATTATTATTCACTGGAAGTACATGTTCGTTTTGCCTCGCTACGTGGATATATATATGTGTATAGCCTAAGTGTAAATACGGGAAGAGGGTTTCGGATTAGAATCATGTGAAGCGCTTAACAATTGTCCGGAAGGAAGATATAGTAGACTCTCTTCGCTGATGTGTCTGTCGTTTGGTTAATTTGTTTGATTTTTGGCACAGCTTTTCTCATCAATGTTTTAACGTTTCTTTAATGTATTTCAATATTGTGTTTCATCACAAGTTCCCATGCGCAGAGCCTTTTATGTTTAAGTACTCGGTTTAATCATTAAGTTTGCGCTTTGCCATAGCTGCCAACGGGCGGCCTATAAACGGCTGGCAGAAAGGACACCTGAGTGCGATTGAAGGCATACTTTCGCTTGCCAATATTCTTGAGTACGTTCTCCATGCGAGTGCCCTCACTGAAAGGGAAGAGAATTTGTATTTTTAAACCCAAAATTAACTCTAAAATGTTGTTTAATGCTCACCTTCTCATCGTGCTGAGGGCGTAGGGCACATGCTTGGCCGGCAGCTGGAATTCGCGCACTAAAACGCGACATTGCTCCAGGGTCACCGCCATTCCGGTGCGATCCTTGGCGCTCTTGCAAGAGGTGAACCGCAGTCCGTCCATCAGCCGGCAGGCATCCTCCGCCAAATGCAGAATCTTCACATTCTTGGACACATTGGCCCGCAGCTGCTGCTCCATCAGGCCCAGCAGGGAGCGCAGCGACTCGCCAGCCTCGACGGAGCCGAGACCCAGCTTGCGATACCGTCCAAAGTACTTGCTCAGCACCAGATAATTGTCCCAATTGGAGCGATGCTGCTCTCGCGTCTGGCCCAGGGTCTCCGCAAAGCTGGCCTTCTCGTTGATGCCAATGTTGAAGAAGACGGGCGTGACCTTAAACGAAATGGAGTTGCCATTGCCCGGCAGCGAGTGCTCCGGCACCGGCAGCTGCACTTCCAGTGCTTGTCGCGAGCCCGTAATCCGTGGCGTTGGCGCCAGCGCGGCATCGCCCTGCGCCCGCACTAGCTGGAAATTGACCGCAGACAAGTCCTCAATGGCGATGCACATGTCGCTCCACATGTCCGCCTCGTTGCCATAGAGAGTGAGCAGGCCCTCGAAGTAGGCCAGCGGTCCCAGGTCGCGCAGCATCACCAGATAACCCATGTCCAGCTCGCTGCCCCACAGCCGCACCATTAAGGCGGTGACCAGCGAGGTTATCTAAAAGGGAGAAGGTGGTAGCAGTGAGCAGGAAAGAATTTATTAAAAAATCTATCCCTACCGCCTGAGAGAAGCACACGTCCCGGCGGTACATGATGCTCGCCTGCAGCCTGTTGCAGCGCACGTCCTGCTGCAGCCTCTGCACGGAATGAATCAGCCGGGCGGTCTTCAGCAGACGGTCCATGGCGTGACGCAGCTTGCGCATGCTCGGCCGCAGCTCTGCCTCCCAGTCGGTGGTCAGCGACAGATCCAGGCCGTCGGTGAACTTGTTGCCCTTCTTTTTGATGATTGCCGGCGGCGATAGAGCGTCCTCCTCCTCCTCCACCGGCAACGGCGGCGGCTTGAGATCCAGCTCAAGCTTGGGCGTTGGGGCAACAATCACGTCCGGGGCTTGTTGTTGCGGCGCCACAGTGAAGCCCTCCCGGCGCTTGGCCGTCGCCTTGGGCTGGCGCAACCGGATCGCCGGACTGTCGCAGTGGCCGCAGAAGAACTTCAGCTTACTGACCAGACACATCACGCTCGCCTCGATGTTCAACTGGGTGAGATCCAGGGGCTCCGGCTCCTCGGTGGGCCGATAATAGTTGGCCGACGGCGAGGAGCTCATCAGCTTCGTGTCCAGAAAGCCGGCAGGCGGATGCTGCTGCTGCTGGCGCTGTCGTCGCTGGCTTCGACCTATTTCGTCCAAGTCGATGAGCTGCACCGCCGGCGGAACGCCTGGAGCTGCGATGTCCGTTTGCCAGGCCACCGGCAGCGACTGATATGTGGATTCCTCCTCATCGGGCGGCTTCTCCTGGCTGCTTCCCCCGCCCTGCTCCAGGCTGCGCAGGTGGTCGTTGTATGACTTGACCACATGCTGCAGCGAGTCAATGGCTCGAATGTCGAGCGAGCTGCTCGGCGAATGCCAGCTGTTGGAGCGCATCAAGGCCAGCTGTTGGCCGCGTGGCCAAAGATCTGGTGGGGCGATTACCGGCGTGGCAAAGTCCTCCAGCTCCGGTGACTTGAGCTCCAGCGCCGTCAGCTGCTGGGTGATCTTGCGGAAGGGCGACATGGGCTCCATCAGCACGTTCTCGGGCTCCTCGATGATGCGATGGCGCTCGATAAAGGCCACGCCCTCCTCAACGATGCTCGGCTCCCAGATGGAGAGCAGGGTGCGCGTTAGAGCCACCATTTGGTTGCACAGCGGCATCATGTCCTTGGCACTGCGCCTACTGGCCAGCTGCAGGAGCTGCGACATCAGCTCGACGATCTCCTTGCGCAGCTGCTTGGTGGTCTGCACGGCATCGTTGGCTGTCTGCACCTTGCACGCGTCACTCTGTTCCAGCTTCCACGATTTGCTCTCCTGGAGGAGTCTGAAGGAAGAGAGAGAAATAAGCACAAAAGAATCCTTCCATCTTGAAACTCACTTAATCAGGCCACCGCACTTGTGTCCCTTGGGATCGTGACGCGTGAAAGCCCCCACAGTGATCACGTCAAGCAGGCCGCGCCTCTGCAGCGTGTCGTTCTGGGCCCACATCCGCTGGACATGCAGATTGACGGGCAGAAACTCCAGCGACTCGTCCGCCTTGGCCGAGGAGCGCTTGTAGGAGATGCCGTCGCGTGCCAGCTGCTGGATATTCTGCTTCGCCTGCGAGTAGTCCTTGAGCAGGCGCAGATGCTCCTCGAGCAGATTCATCTGGCGCCAACGCCACTCGCCGCTTAGCTCACCCATGCCGGAGATCTCCTGCAGCAGCTCCTTCTCGCGCTGTATCCAAATGGAGAGCAGCTGCTGGGGCAGCAGGCAGCACAGCCGCGACTCCAGCAGCGTCTCCTGCACACTGATATCCGCGCCCAGGGACGAGTGCAGCCGGTAGGTGCGCATGCGGGGATTGGAGCACACTCGCTGCAGGCCGCACTGCTGGGGAACGAAGAGGCGAACGCTCAGCTTCGGCGGCAGCGACTGGGTACGTCGATGAGCTGTGTGGACAGGAGAGTTCTTTACTTAATAACTCAGTAAAAACCAGGAATAAGTCCCAACGTACCTCTTCTACTGCTGCCACTGCCAGCGGCCGTGTCAAAGAGCTGGGTGCTGGAACGCGGTGGCCCATTGCCACTCTGGCCGGGCTCCATGGCGGCGGCGGAGGCGGCGGCCCCGCCACTCGAACTGGCATCCGGCGACCAGGAGGTCAACGTGATAAAGCCACAGTCACCGCCACGCGGCGAGGTAAGCGGCATGCGTAGACGCGTGGTGTCCTGGATGGCGCCCAGGGCCACCTCGGCGTGACCCAGCGGCAGGGCGGTGTGCGTCAGCCTCTCCCGGACATCCAGCACGCTGAAGCGGAGACGCGTGGCGGCCGAGAAGCTGGCGCTGCGCTGAAAGCGCATTGTACACAGAAATTGGGGGCTGCGCGTGTGCTCCTGGTACTCGGTGCGGGCATGCTCCCGCCAGAAGCAGTCGCTGTCTCCCTCGCCACGCGTCACCAGCAGCGAGCAGACCACCTGGGGATTGGGCGAGCGCCCCAGAGCATTCACTGGCAGGCTATCACAGGACAGGGCCGTCTCGCAAATGGGCAGCTCCGAGAGATCGAGATCTGGAAGAGAAAAGCAGAAGAGAACCAGTAAGAGGAGCGCAGAGGAGCACGGAGGGCATCGGGGGTTTTAATAACAAGAATCCCTAATTATAAAAATTAATAATTATCAAACAAAACACATGATTTAACGTTGAAATTCATAAGCAAAACAAAGTTTATTCAAAGAATAAATTCCATCTGTTTCAGTTCAGTTCCTTTGGAAATGATTCAAATTCAATAATCACATATTCTCCGCACCGATTTCGGTCGGATTGATTAGATTCTATGTACAAACAATACAATATATAATAGATAAAGCTGTTGTGGAAGTCAAAACGATGAGTTTAATGACCGTAAACCGGATGAGCATGCGCATGAGTCAAAAATGAGTTTGGAACTAGAAGAGATATTGTTATTTCGGGTAAAATTAATAATTTCAATGCAACCTATGAAAGGTGGGTCTCGTCCGCAGAGCAGTCCTCGGGATGAGACCACCTTGCATGGGTTCATCAGGGTTCCACCATGAAAGAGAGCGAGAGCGGATGAATCTTTGGATTTTGTTGCAAAATTGGAACTAAAACGAAAAGCGTCTTCATCCTGATTTTTCTTCGTTTTTTGCCCGGCTTTTTGGGTTAAAACTGTATAAGATCACCTTCAAAGGGGTTCGAGGCCGCCGCTGTCGTTGCCGCTACCTCAAGCTCCTCTTCCTCCTGCTGTTGCGGCTGCTGCTGCTGCTGCTCCTCCAGCGACATGCCCAAATCAATATGATTGCCCATTCTTATGGACTGGCAACGGGTCCTGGCCGATATCTGTTCCCTTAGCTGGCGTATGAGCAGGTTTAGCTTTTCATTGGACGCATCCTCGATGCTGGCCACCCAGGCGAGCCGTTCCGCCGATGTGTACGTGATGAAGCGCTCCGAGATGCTGTCCTTAAAGTCTGTAAAACCAAAAGCGATTATTACAAGGCGGGATAAAGACCAAATATCCCTGCTGGAACTCACCTAAATCGAAGATGTAACCCTCGGGATCGCGCTCCTCATTGTGGATGCGGGGGCGACAGTTCTCCAACACCAGAACGCCAACCACAGCCGATTTGGGGTCCCTGTCCTTGAGGTAGAACAGCAAGTTGCCACGTAGCTTGCACCAGCGCTCAACGCGGACTGTGGGGCAAAAGGGAAGAGAATGTGCATAAGCCAAGAGTGTGGATAGAGCAGAGAGCAGGATTATGCGGATTCTGCATACATATGTACATGTGTATGTTGTGCGTTTGCGGCGGATGTGTAATCAAGGCCACAAAAAGATATATATATGGCGTATGATTAACCGCTTATCTCTCCCGCTTGTGTACGTACGTACCTTCGCTGCTGCGCCACAGGAAGCCTTCTTGGCGGTCGCTGAAGATGAGCAGGCCCTCCTTGTCGAATCGGGTTGCTGAATTGCTGGCAAGAGAGTTAAGCTCCGACTTGTTAAGGCGCATGGCTCTCTGTGTTGAATGAATAAAAGCCAATCCATTAGCCGCAGCAGTAATAATAATAATAATGTATCCCACAGATGGACGGCCACGACTCGCACACATCCGCACATCCGCACATTACTTATTCACGGCAATTACACGCCACGCTCAAGATATGTACATATGTACGTCGCACGTATGTACGTGCCCTGGGACGGCGGAGAAAGTGGCGGATGCGGATGTGGGCGAGGGCGTGGGCCTCGCATTGTATGGGTCAAGAGTACAGATACATACCTCCAACTCCTAGACTCCTGCTCCTGCGCCTGCTCCTCCTCCTCCTCCTTTGGTGCGACCTGCGACCTGCGACCTCGTTACAGCCTTATTGATATTGCTGTTTTCGTGCTGCACAGCTGCTGACGTCGTCGTCTCACACTGCCTGCTGCTGCTGCTGCTGCTGCGTCCGCCCCAAGGAGCTGTCACATCCAGAAGTTGTCGGTCGGTTGCTCAGAGCCGTTCCGATGATTGTTTATTGTACCGAGATTATGTTTAGATTAGTTTGAGCTCCTGCCCAGTGTGACCGCAGCTCAAATGTTTCGATATGCCGCCGTCACATCAGTTAGGGAAGGAACTTTGCCTCGTGAGTAGAAAAGAGAGAGAGAGAGAGAGTGACATTATAAATGCTTTAACAAGGTTTATTATGAAATAAGATTTGAAATTGCTTATTAGTTACTTTTTTGAGAAATATTGAATGTTGCCACAATCTTTTATTCAACTATCGCTGATGCAACTAACAATGTTAAATGTATCGATACATCGATATTCATTGTTTCTTCCATCTCTATTCCATTCCATTTCACGTTGCCTCTTCCAAAGTCTCAACTTTAAATTTCAAATTAGAGCCCGAGGAGAGCAGTTGAAGCTGCGGAAAATGACAGAAAAGTACAGAAAACTGCAGCAGCAGTTTCTCTGCTGCTACCCTGTAAACAAAATGGCCTGGTCTGTGAGTATTCGCTGATGGTTTTCTTGGCCACCTGTTGAACCTCATCTCGAGCAGCCATCGCATTGTTCCGCCGTTTCAGACCGTCAAGCTGCCGTTGAGTTGGGAGGAGCAGCAGGCCCTCATGGACGCCACCTGTCGCCACCCACTGAACCGGCGCCATCCGGTGCGACGCAGCTACGTGGAGGCCTTTATTAAGCAGCTAATGCATTTACTCAAGGACCAGGACGAGGTGCACGACGACATCTACGGCAGCCTGTGCAACCGAATGGCAGAGGAGGGCTCGGATTCGGGCACGGCCTATTCCTACAAACACTATGTACTGCAGCCAGATGCCTGCATCACGCTCCGCGAGTCCAACAGCTTTGTAAGCGAGGGCACAACAGGATTGTGCACCTGGGAGGCTGCGCTGGCCTTGGCCGATTACCTGGTGGAGCACCCCCAACTGGTCCGCGGCAAGAATGTAGTAGAGCTGGGCGCTGGAGCCGGTCTACTGGGCATCCTCTTGAAATTCCCTGCCATGTCGATGCAGGCGGAACAGGTCCTCATCACCGATGGCAGTGAACCCTGCGTCCAGCTGATGCGCAAGAATATTGCCTTGAATTTCCCGGATACAGAGGCGGCGGCACAGGCGCCCAAAGCGGAGCAGCTGCAATGGGATGCAGTCAGCGAGTTTCCATGGCAGGATTATGCTGAAACGGATCTGCTTCTAGCGGCCGATGTGATCTATGACGATTCCCAGTTCGATGCCTTGCTGGGAGCCATGGATTTCTTCTACACGAGGCGAGGCAGTCAACTAGAAATGCTACTGGCCAGCACGGTGCGGAATGTGGACACGCTGCAGAAGTTTATGGCCAAGTTGCGTAAGTTTTTGAATCGAAAGCAAAAGCTTTGCTGATTTAATTTAATTTTATTTTTCCTTAATTTGTTCTCTCATGTTTTTTGCAGGCATTTGCAACTACAAGGTGACTCCCTGTGCGAATGTCTCTGCTTGTGCCAGCCACTTTTGTCGCGATCACACAGCCGCCGTTCAGGTTATCTCCATTAGACGCTAGTCTTAGCCCCCTTAAAATAAACCGATAATAAAATAACGAAAACTACTATCCACTATCTGGGAATCTCAGTTAAGAACTTAATTGTTCAATTGTTTGTTTTGAACTTATTCAGGATTCATCATAAGGTATTGTCTTCTGTTTTCTCTTTCTTTCTCTCTTTATTATACAAAAAATAATTTATATTTTTTGGTAATGCCCAGATCAGCAGGTTTTTTAGCTCCCAGAGTGACGACAGAGATATATATGGGAGTCCAAGGTATTCCTTAATCACTGACTGATGGTGGGTATCGTGCCGTCGTTCAGCCAGCGCACATTGAGCTGCTCGATCTGGTGATTCATGAATATAATGCCGTACAGCTCGTACTGGATGTCCAGGAGGTGGGCGCGGTGCGTTCGCGGCACCTTCATGCCCACAATTAAGGCCAGCAGCGAGCTAATTATCATAAAGACGAATCCCTGGGCCATCAGGATGCTCGAGTCGGTGGCATAGAAGTAGGAGTTGGCAGCATCCGAGACAAAGTACAGGAACACAATGCTGGTGCTGACCAGCTTGAAGATGTACGAGCAGCACACGACCATCTCGGTGAAGCGCAAGTGAGTGACCTCCAAGAGGGCGATCTGCTGGCTGGAGTACGACAGTCCGAAGAGGACCAGCAGCAGCCAGAGCGACCACCGAGAGTTCGAGACACTGCACTGGATCATGGCCACCAACGTGAAGAGTACCAGCGCCATCTGACCAGACACGAAGGTGACCTTAACCGAGAGGAACCACTGACACAGCGGCGCCAGCAGGCTGCCACCGAAGATGGCCCAGAACATGCCGTCGATGCCGGAGAGCTCTGTCAGACGCACAGCCTCGTTCAGGCTGAACCAGTAGATGAAGTACACGAAGAGGGCGAACTGAACGGCCTCCGTGAAGAGCACCAGCAGCATCATGTTCCACTCCTGGTTCTTGGTCACATAGAAGAACTGCAGTCGCTTGATCACCTCCGAACGGGGCTCAAAGATGCTGCCATTCGAGTTGGCTATCCTTAGCTCATTGTCCAGACTGTTGACCAAGTCCACAGTGCCGAGGAAATGGAGCACCTTCTGGCCCACTAGAATGGCCAGCATGACAGCCGTTACACTTAGATAAGTTCCAGCGAAATTCACATACAGATCGTCCGTCAGCTGCTCCGGCGTTGGCGTCTGTCCCGCCCACTGCTTCACGTTCCGGCTGTAGGTGCCAACGATGAGGCTCACCGCCGAGGCCACGCCCAACAGGTAGCAGCTGCAGCTGGCCGAGAGCATGGCCGAGCGGCTGCTCTTGGAGCTAATGGTGTGCAGGAAACTGAAGCCGGCCACGAAGGTCATGCTGTGGGCCACATACGAAATGTAGGCGCCGACATGGTCTGTAAAATTATTTAAAGTATTTATTTTAATCTATATAATCTCTTATATCTGATACACAATAGGATCTTGACCTGCTTGGGGGCTAATCTTATCTATTCTGATGACTCACCAAATCCATCGGCAAAGTAAAAGCAGCTGGCAATGAGATTGAAGGCACCGGCGACGAGGAGCAGCCATGACTGCCAGTAGACGATGCATTTCTTCACATATTTAACCGCAAGCATGGCCACGGCGGTGATCAGCGCACAGCAGGCGCCCAGAATCAGGGGTCCATAGTAGGTGAGGCCCGTGGCCTTGTCGTTTCGAACCGCCACAAAGGCGCAGATCGTATAGCCAAAGATCATGCCGCAGGGTATGAAGCTGAGGCAGACTGGAGGCAGAACGGTTTCAAGTTAAATCTCTTTCGCTAATATGCGTGGGTGGTGACTCACCCACATAGCTGGGCGCATACTTGAAGAACTGCAGCACCAATTTGCCCCACATATTCGTCATATTTCTGTTGAGGATTTTCGGAATCGTCCAGCGGGTGTTGTCCGAGCTTGGGAGCTTGGGAGCAGCTTAGAGCATTTTAGCGCGCAGTTGGGGGGAAAATGACAACAGACGCAGACGCGAATCGGTCAGAAGTCCGTCGGAGGAGAAGTCGACGACTGCGGCAAAAAAGTGGCTAAGCTAAGCGATTAGATAAGCCGCCAGCACCAGTACCAGCAACACCGCCAGGTGACCATGTGTGTGGCTACACGGGGCGAAAAAAACGTTGCATTGTCTGGAACTTTATTATTTAAGAAATGTGCAGCTAAAGTTGTAGCCTAAAAAAAGAGGTGAGCAGCGTCCAGGACTCCGTTCTCCTTAAAAACAAATCCATCATTGCTTCATATTTATAATTTTGAGTCGAAATCTTTGTCTATTTGAAGTTAAGAAGACTTTTTTTAGTCGTCTTTATGTTTAGTTACTAAATTTAATTTTAATTTCTTAAGTTTTTGCTTATTTCTGGCCAGTTTGCTATATTTTTAAACTAAAAACATGTCTTAAAATGTAGATTGCGTAGACTGCAGATGCTCTTTACTGTTCTAATAAATTTCCCACCCAAAGAAAATCTAAAATAAATTATTGCATACCTTGGGAAACACTTAAAACTTTATTTAAAGTCCCCTGTGAAACCTTTTCCTCAAGAAAGCTTTAAATAAATATGAAAATGTTCGTTAATTTAGGCTCATGTTTCCATTGCCCCTATATAAAGGGCTCATTAAGGCTTAGAAACTAATCTTAAATGGCCAAGACTGATAGGAAATTCAGGCAATCGAACGTCCGGGGGAAGTACATATATATTTTATCGCTCGTTGGGCAGGGGTTGGGCTGGCGATTAAGAGAGCAAATGTATGTAGAGTAGGTTCTGCTTTTTAGTTTGTTTACCTTTGAGCGGAACTTTGATTTTGGCCGAGAGCGAGGAGAAAACGAGAGCAAAGTTAGGTGGTCTTTAGCTTTCAAGATTATGCAGTTCTCCTGGCCAGGGGTGGGCCTTTCAAGAAAAATGGTAAAGATTAGGAGGACGTTAGTTTTAGGGAGGGGAAAGTTGATAAAAAATAATAGAAAATAAAATCTTATAAGGGAAATTATTATAAGTTTTTAATTAATTAGAAAACAGTTTTTTCGAATTAAAAAAAGCTTAGAAATCTAATTAATTCCTTTTATAAAATAGAGATGGGGTTTTTTTCGTGTAATATTATCTTTAAAAATTATATTTTAAGCTTTTCAAGCTTATTAAGTCCTTTTATAAAATCAAGATGGGGTTTTTTCGTGTCATATAATCTTTAAAAATTATATTTTGTGTATAATATATTTCGAAAATATTTAAAAATTCAACAAACTAATTTTTACTTTAAATATTTCGTGTTGAAAATAAATCTATACATTTTAATGATTTAATTTTATAAATTTATATGTAAATAATTATTCAAAATACACCCCTCTCCCTATTTCCAGGCCAATCTCTGCTCCAGAACCTCGCTCTGGACCCCTGGACGTACCTTTTCCGATTAATCGAATGCCGTGAGATGTGTGATAACAGCGACAGCGAGTCCAAAGCTCGTGTTGCATAAGCTCAAGCGTCCTGCCAGAGAGAGAGCGAGAGGATGAGAGAGTAACAGCCGGCTACTGCGCCTGTGCTCCTCCCGGGTAGCCGTTCCCTCGTCCTTCCTCCTGCATCCATCGTTCCCCACCAACCCGGTCACGGCGCTTATCTTGTACTTTGGCCCCGGCCTTATCCCAGGCTCCTGCTATCGCAACCTAACTGCGCCGGCGAGCCAAATGAAGCAGTGCGGCTGTGATTAAGGAACAGGAATCCCGGGCTACCGGATGCGGCTCGGTATCCGTGACCCCAGCTAGCAAAGCTGGCATGCAAAGCAACCAGATGCACCAGAGCCAACGTCATCGCCATCGCCAACGCCAACGCATCCTCCGCCCGCGCAAGTGCATATATATTCCACGGCCCAGTCATGTTTGTGATGAGCATCTGGTGCAGCAGCCTCAGCCTGAGCAGCCGCAGCCTGGCCATTGCCATGGTGGCCTGCGTCGCCCTGCTCTACTTCTCCTACAGCTTCAACGTCTGCCTCCTGGCCAGCATTAGTCGCTGTTTGCAGCAGGTGAGTGTGAGTGTGAGTGGGTGGAGAGGAGAGGGAAGGAGTTCTTGGGTGTATTACCGAAAGCCAAACACATCGATTATTATCCTTGGTGGTAATCCTTTTGAGTTACATCGAGGAATGTAAGTGGAATTGTAAATCAAAGCCTTAAATAAATAGTTTAGTTTAAAAAACAGCAATAATAATTGTTACAACTGCAAAAGCTAAGAAGCTTTGCTTGGGAAATTAAAGTATGTGTACTCTTTCAACTCATAAATCAGTTTTGTATATTATTTTCGTATTATCCTGGCAGGGTATAAGGATTTTAGTCAGAAGCTTGCAAAATAGTGAAGGAGTCATTTCCGACCCCATAAATCATATATATTCTTGATCAGCATGAACAGGAGAGTTGATTAAGACATGTCGGGTGGAAAAATAATTTTTTTAATTTTTTTCCAAATTTTTTAAGGGGTAACATCATTAAAATTGTAAAAAAAATTTGCCAAAAAATAGAAGTCGAGTTTTAAATGCAGAAATGTTCTCCTAAAAGAACTAAGAAGAAAAATGCCAACCAGACTGAAATCGGTTGAGTTTAAGCTAAGTTATGATCAAAAAACCATGCGATTTTTGGGACAAACAAAATTTAAGGGGTTTCATCGTCAAAATTTAAAAAAATGGGAAAACATTTTGAAATCAAATATTTGAATGCAGAAATGTTCTCCTTTGAAAACCAAGAAGAGAAAACCAAACCAGACTGAAATTTGTTGAGTTTAAGCCAAGTTATGATCAAAAAACCATTAAATGGGTATGCGAATTTTGGGACAAAAAAAATTTTTTTGGGACAAAAAAAATTTAAGGGGTAACATCGTCAAAATTAAAAAAAAAATTGGGAAAAATTTAGAAATCAAATTTTTGAAAACCAAGAAGAAAAACCCAAACCGGACTGAAGTCGGTTGAGTTTAAGCCAAGTTATAGCAAAATATGGATTTATAACCAAGTTATGAAGGATTTTAAATGGTATACAAACTTTGGCTTCTTAAAATAAGCTTTCTTTAGTTCCTATAGCAGCTGTATTTTATATATATATTTCTCTGACAGGTTTGTTATGTATATCATAATATAATTTATAATCAAAAATTATAACAAATCGTAAAAAATGTAAATTAGGTAATAAATAACAAAGTTATACAATTTATTATATATTTATATTTAAAAATGATTCTATGTAAGATCAAAAATTTGTTTACCTCAAAAAAATCATGTGAATTATACTATATTAATAATTAATAATATTAATACTATATTAACTTTAGCTTTACCCAATTTTAACTGGGATTGGATGGTTTCTATATGATTTATATGATATAAAGGACTTAATGAACTCGATGGTGCCATTTCTGATACTTCCTTTTTCGATTGCGGTTATAAAACATAAAAAGAATTTCCTCCTACAGCTTACATTTCAATTAAAAATGTAAATATTAAAGTTTAACATTTTTCTTATATTTTTCCAGAGCAACATTCGCAATTTCCTGGCGCTATCCTCCTCCACCCACAACGAAGGCACTGAACCGGGAGGCGGCAACAGCAGTAGCAGTACCAGCACCACCAGCGGGAACAGCTCCGCCACGAGCACAAGAGAACCTTCGGTTCAGACCGTCACCGTTCAAACCAATAGTCTCGATGGGGGCGTGGCGCCCAAATATCAGATGCTGCGGCCACAGGGACTCCGGCCATCGCGCCACCTGCCCGACACGCTCATCATTGGCGTTAAGAAGAGCGGAACGCGGGCTCTGTTGGAGTTCATCCGCCTTCATCCGGATGTGCGGGCCGCCGGCTCCGAGGTGCACTTCTTTGACCGGCACTACCAGAGGGGCCTGCGCTGGTATCGCCACCACATGCCGTACACCATCGAGGGTCAGATAACGATGGAGAAGACGCCCAGCTACTTTGTTACCAAGGAGGTGCCGCAGCGTGTCTATCACATGAATCCGGAAACTAAGTGAGTTCATTCCCTGTTCTTATAGTACTTTATTAATGTCTGCGTTCCCCCTGTGCTTCCTGATAGATTGCTGATCGTGGTGCGGGATCCGGTGACGCGGGCCATCTCGGACTACACGCAGGCGGCCAGCAAGAAGGCGGACATGAAGCGATTCGAGCAGCTGGCCTTTGTCAACGGCAGCTACTCAACGGTGGACACCAATTGGGGGCCCGTCAAGATCGGTGTATATGCCCGGCACCTGGAACGCTGGCTCCTCTACTTCCCCCTGTCGCAGTTGCTCTTTATCAGCGGCGAGCGACTGATTATGGATCCCGCCTATGAGATTGGCCGCGTCCAGGACTTTTTGGGACTGAAGCGCGTCGTCACCGAGAAGCACTTCTACTTCAATGCCACCAAGGGCTTTCCCTGCCTGTTCAAGTCGGAGGCTCGCTCAACGCCGCACTGCCTGGGCAAGACCAAGGGACGCAACCATCCGCACATCGATTCGGGGGCCATCGAGCGGCTGCGCGACTTCTATAGGCCCTTCAACGACAGGTTCTACCAGCTGACGGGCATCAACTTTGCGTGGCCCTGAAAGGAGCCGAGGATCATCAAGGACGAAAGCGGAAAGGAGGTAAGTGCTTACCAGAGTTTAAGGTTATTGAAGATATTAGATAAAGCTTTTTTTTAACCCAAAAATTTAAGCGAAAGAGAGAACTTGAGTGCTTGCTTATATGGGCGTTACGCATCTTATCGTTTTAATGTCTTTCATTTGAAGATCTTTTTAAGAAATAAAATAATGCCTGTTCCTGTTTTATTTCCAGTACTGACCTGCGGCTCCATAAAATTTAAAAATCAGCTATAGAAAAAAAAAACACGAGAAGTTGTGGACTGATATTGTTGAATGCATTTTTTATACATACATATTATTATTGTACTTACATACATATATTATATATATATATATACATCATTTAAAAGACACACACCTAGGATTAGCGATCAGATATAATTGTAGCTTTATGAGGACAAAGATACATAACGGTTCCTTTCTTCTACTCGAAAAACACAACGGAATAAGCTTCAAATCAAGTCACTTTCACCTTCTCACACTCAACTAACTCTCTCTCTCTCTCACACACACTACTCGAAAGGCAGACGCTGTACTGAACGTGCTATATATATACGATATACCTAGATAACCATAAAATCTTGAAATGCAATTATTTACATACCTATATAGTGTGAACCAATAGAGCTTACAACGAAATTCCTACAGCCTCGCAGCAGCATCCGCAGTTTCCGTAAGATAAAACACAAGAACAAACATACGATACATATGACGACTATATAATATGTAGTTTCCAATGTTTTCAATGGCATGACCTAACCTATGTAATTGCTTAGCTAATTTCAATCAAAACAACAAACTAAATAAATTCACTTTAGCTAAAAATTAAACAGAACAAAGATTGAACTCACTGAAAGAACAAAAAACAGGAAACGAAAAGGTTTACGGTCTGAGCAGCTCGTTTCTCTTTGATCGTAAGCACCAAACGATCTTCCACGTTACGATCTGGGTATGTATATCGTAAGAAACGTGTACGATACGATAATTCCGTTCAATATCGTAACCAAAATATCGTAAACTTTGATTAGTTAAATAAAATCCATTAGTTATGTAATTTTTTTTTGCGAATTTATTGTTTAAATTTTGGGTTTCACTTTGTATTTTTTGCTTGCCAGCTTTTGTGATAATTTCCTTCTTGCTTTGTAGGTCTTTGAGGGGGTTTTTTTTGTTGTTGTTGTCGCTTTAAGTACAATTTGATTAATTAACTTGCGGTGGTTTGTGGTTTTCGTTTGCCTTTAGGTATTTCAACATATTGTACATATTGTATACTAGTTTGTTGTTGTTGCTGATCTCTTTGCCTATTCACGGTTATGAATTATTATTTAATTATTAAAAATATGTGACTACAGCTAGAGGGGGGTGAGGTGAGGTGATTGATCGTAAAAGTAATTTGGTTACAACGAACTAAGCGATAATAACTTAGGTAACTTATGGGTAAAAGGGGGGTGTGTGTGTGGTGTTTGTGGGTGTGTGTGTGCCTAACGCTAGACAGCTACGATTTCTTTGATTTTATTACATTATTATTATTATTATTATTATTATTATTATTATTATTATTATTTCATTATATTACATTCATCCGATTGGCTTCGGTTAAGGTTAAGGAAGGCAGGCGGGCGGGGCGGCGGCTTGAATGGGAGGCAGGACGTCGTCCTGATTGACCGAGGTTGGGCTGCCCGCGGTAGCTGCTGCACCTCTATCGGGTCCTGCGTCTCCTTCTCCGTCCTGTACTGCCCTCACCAGCACCGCCTCCGATTTGGCCGTCTGCAAGCGCTTCTCACAATAGAGGCTGCCCACCGGCTTGGCCATTGGTGCCGCCAGGCTCTTGGTCGACGCCGACACTGCTGCTGCTGCTGCCTGCGTGTCTGCAGCATCCGAGCTCGAGTGACGCTTGAGGAATGTCGTTGGTGCAGCCGCCTGGCGGCGTTCCGTGACCGGAAACTTGTTCCGCGTGCAGCTCAAGTCAAACTGCACCGGATAGAAGCGTCCAGAAGCGGTTCGATCCTCGTTCCACAGCCTAGAATCCGATGCACTCGATCCGGCTACAGTGGCAGCTGCACCCGACGCTGTTTGGGTGCTGTCAGCCGGCACATCTGTGTGGCCTGCGCCCTTGCCATCGCACACATCCTCGCCAGGATCTTCGTGCCCCCCGTCGTGATCGTCGTCGGTGGCGGACATTGAACTTTCCGTGTCGTCAATGTGAAGCCTTTGTCGGTCTGGTATCACTTTCGGTTGCGCAGGCGACGGCTTAACTATCCTCGGCGACTGGTCCATGAGCAGATTCTCCCAGCTGGTCTCGTACACGCTGGCCAGTTGGGCCGCCGGCTTGGGTTTCTGGCTCATCGCCTTGTACATGCTGGCGGGTGCTGGAGGCGGCGCAGCGGCCTCTGCCTTCTCCTCCACATGCATCTTTCGCGCTCCGATTATAAGCTGCGGCTCCATGTAGAACGAGTCGAAGTTCAGGTCCAGGAAGAGCTCCTGCAGAAAGCGGCGGGCACTCATGCGATAGCTGCTCCTGCCCAATGTCTTGCAGGACTCGGAGTAAAGGCAAATGTCCTGAGAAGAGAGAGATGCATTTAGTTTTAAATGTGCATTGAAATTTCGTGTTAATGACTCACCTGAAAGGCGTGCGGATGCTTCTGCTTGAGCTCCAGCAGCGCCATCTTTGACTGCTTGGCACTCACGGGATTGGCCAGGCGCTGTACGTTGTACAGAATGGAGGCGGTCAGTCTGTCCAGCGCGTTGTCTTCGCTCAGCATGCTCTCCGGCGAATGAAAGCTAATGTCGGCACCCAGCGTTGTGGCCCCTGCTGCTCCCGCGGGAACAGGTACGGAGGAGATGTCCTTTTTCACCTGAACCGAAGCAGCCAGAGCGGCAGCCGCCGCCGCACTGCTGTACAGCTCGCAGGGGGCTAGGGATGCGCCTCCGCCGCCGCCACCGGCACCGCTCGCATTGCCATTGTTCTGACTGGCCCCCATATCCGGATGACGCTGCTGTCGCGGATAGCGAGCACAGTGGAGACACTGGCTGCGCGTATGCTTGGCACTCTGCTGCCACTGGTTTTTGGTTGCCGACGAGACGTCCGACAGCGAGGATATCACAGAGGACTCGTCGCCGACCTCATTGGTCAGTGAATCGTTGAGGAACTGGTGGCGTCCAATGCTATTGAGCAGATTGATGCCGACGAGATCCTGGTCCTGAATGTCGCGCGACACGTACGTTCGGCTGAGGTTGCGCGTGGGAAAGAGGTCCAGCACGTTCTTGGGCAGGCAGATGCCCGAGTAGCAGGGACCCTGCAGATCGTTGTGCGGCAGGAACTTGGGAGCATTCTGCGTGGACAGCAGAACGTTTAGCTCGTCGGCAGAGAGGCGCCTGTAGGGATTAGAGATTCAATATCAGGGATTAGCCTTCCAAAAGGGATTACAATATATAGAAACCCACCTGTACACCTCGTTCAGCATGGGCTGGCGGTCCAGGCTTCGCACTTTCAGCCGCCGATGCGGATGCGTCCAGTCGTGCTTGCGCATCTGCACGGGCACATCGACGGTCTTGTACATTTCCGCCGCGAACTCCGAGAAGACCGGACGACTGTGCGCACGCAGGGAGCGCAGCTGGGCATATCCCTTCACCGCCATCGGACTGAGGGCAGCGGTGGGCTGCAGACTGGTGGCCAACTGGTGCCGCCGCATCAGCTCCTCGCTCTCCAGCAGGTTGGACATGCTCGGAATCGGACTCAGCGGAAACTGCTGGTACTCGCTCATGTTGGCCGCCGCTGCGGCGGCGGCAGCTGCCGTTCGTCCCGTCACCGACTCACAGCTGCTCACGCCCGACGTATTCGAGTCCGTGCACGAGTTGTACCGGATGCGGTGCTGATATGGCGTGGGATAGAGACCCGTTCCCGGTACCGCAGCACCCGTTCCCGGTGTCGTCGTGGCTCCTCCTCCTCCTCCTCCTCCCAGCAAGCTAATCACATCCGTGGTCTTCGACTCGGACAGCGAGCGTTGGTGCTTGGACATTGGTCGCAGGTTGCTGCCCTCGGGCAGGGTCTTTGACTTGGCAGCCACACCGCCGCCGCCCGTGGGCATTATTCGACTGGGATGCACATCGTCCAGAGTGGTGCGAACACTGTCCGTGGTGGTGGTGCTATTCGGGTCCTGCCCCGCGGCACCCACAGCCGCCTTACTCCCGGATGATATCGTAACACCGCCAGCGCCACCCGACTCTATTTGTTCGGCAATCGAGTTCCAATAGTCGGAGCCCGTCAGGTAGAATCCATCGATCTGATCCTCCAGCATTGTCATATTATAGGACGGCAGCACGTCCTCGTAGTAATGACGCACTGGCGTATACTGATTGGATAGCCAGTCCTCCGGCTGGTGCACTGGCCACATGGTGTTCCTGTCGTGTCGAACGCAGAGCCAATCTGTGGAAAGTAATTGTTAGTTGGTAGTCGGAACAAAGTCTATATAAAACAGTCAAGAGTTTAGGCAAAGCAAGAGATTTCTGCTACCTTCTATATACATTTCTGTACTCTTTCTTCAGGGGAATATTTCTCAATCTAATTTATTTTCAAAGAACATAACTTACTCAGTTTAAAGAGAATATTGGCACCCGCCTGGGTGCCGGCAATCAAACCCAAGGCGCTGAAACAGGTGGCCCGCACCGAGTAGACCTCACACTTGGTCACCAGCACAATAAGCTTCTCATAAAGCCTGCAAGGTTACGAATTAACAAATTAACAAATTTACAAATTAACAAATTCATAAACGTAAATAACTAACAACTCACCTAGAGTTCAGTTCCAAAAAGTACTCAATTCCATTGGCATGGGTGGAGGCGTGTGCCAGGGCCCAAATGGCCGATTTCAATTCGAGGCACTCGGCATCATCGGTGCACTTGGCGCGGGTGAGCACCTCCAGCAGCTGGGACAGATCCCCATGCTTCCTCAAAGCCGACATACCCTGACCCGTCTGCGCCATCTGGCCATAGAGATGCGGCGATATGTTTGGCGGCACCGTCTGCGGTCGCTGGTTGCAATTGCGTCGCGAATAATAGCCGTCTTCGTTGCGTATGTGCAGAGTGAGGCTGGCATGGGTATCCGCCTCGACGAGCAGCACATAGCGCTTGTTGTAGCCATTGCGCCAGTATCGTATCTCCTCCTCAATCCGCGCCATCGTACTGTTCAGGCCACGGGGCAGGGAGTAGTAGCGGGCCATTAGCAGTCGTCCGGCATCGCCGCGCTGCGTGAGATTGGGCCAACGGCTGACAATCTCCTCGAGGTAATACTTGTCGTGACAGGCCTCCTCCAGCACCTCCATGGCGGCCAGCACCACGCTGCGGTCCGAGTCACGCGTCTGATGGATAATGAGGGGAATGCCCCAGACCTCAAAGTGCGGCAGGCGGGCACGCAGTAGGACCGCCATAAACTGGGTGGCATACAGGCGACCGTTGCGCGTCTTGGCCGACGTCAGTGCCTTCTCCAGCACCTGGCGCGGCAGCTTCTCGTAGCTGTAGTTCAGGCCGGACACAATCAGTTTTACGTAACACACGTGATCCGTCACACGAACCAAGTTGATAAGGCTGCAAATTTGAACGGAGAAAATGGGATTACACTTTGGTAAGAAGTTCTCTCTATCTATATTCTATCCTTGATCTACTTTTCCCTCTTCTATACTTACTATTCAAAGACCGTGGTGTTTTTCAGCACTTCGATGCCCTTGGAGGTGCGACACATGCGTCCGATATATAGAAAGTATTGCTGACACATCGTATTGTTCATGTGCTGCGGACTAAAGAGGCAGTCATGGGCACGGTTCGATGTGGTAACGGCCGCCAACTGTTGGCTTATGTCCGAGAAATAGTCGGTTATATAGCGCATACACTCCAGCTGCAATGGAGCATAAGAAATTCACATTAGAATTCAAATTGCATAGCTTAAAGATCACTTACCTCGCTGCTGCCCAGCAGGACATCGATTAAATCCAGCCCGGCACTGACATACGTGGGCAAGCTCTGTCCCGGCACCAAATCCTGGTGCGAGAAGCGATTGTTGCGTGGCTTGTAGAAGTCGACCAGTCGCTTCAGGAATTTACCCAGCGTGTAGTCCAGTTTGCGGATTAAATTTGACTAAGGAGATGAGATAACATTCATAAAGCATCAAGAGCTTAGTGAAATTATGATCTATACCTTAAGTATTGTGGTGATTACGTCCCAGTCCCAGAGATGTGCATCTGCCTGGCTCAGTACCCGCGAGTCGGTAAGCAGACGATTGAAGGCCCGGAAGTTGTCAAAGAAGGCTTGCGGGAGGAACTTTCGCTTCAGTCGGAAACTGGATCTTGACGAGGTCGATGCCTGTGAATTGGACTCGTCGCTAGAGGAGACCGAGTCCAGCCGCGAACGATCGAGCGTGGCACGAAATTGGCCGACAGTCACGGAGGGGACAACGGAAGCGGCCGCTTCTGCCGTATCCTGCAGCTGCAGCACCGGACCCGCCTGCTCCTGAACGTTGAGATGTCGCCGGAATAATCGTGTCTGAATGAGGGCACCGCCCTGGATAATGCTGTCTAGGAACAAGCTGCACGATGCCGGCCGTTGGCGTAGCATTTTTTGGTAGTTCTGCAGCGCTGCCACCGCCGCATTGGCCTGCTGGTTGCCCTGCGTGGCATGCCCCACCAGGGTGGGCAGTGCCGGACTCGTGCAGCAGATGTCCGGCGGCAGGTGCGTGTGCATTAGCTGCAGTATTTTGCCAATTAGCACCGTGGCCTGCACCGAAACGAACTGATCGGTGCCCACGGCGACCTCAACGAGTGCGTTGAGCAGTCCGGTTTCCAGGAAACAGTAGAGCATCAGTGCCAGATGCTGATCCACCACACTCGGCGCTCGGGCTGCCAGCGTTGGCAAAATGGAGCGACCCTCGGCGGACACAAAGCCGTTGCTTAGCAGCCACGTTGCCTGGAAGTCCGAGGGGTCCACGGCCTGCAGGGCCACCGCATAGTCATCCGTCCAGGTGGGCTGCGGCAGCGAGAGCAGCTCGTACAGCAAATCCAATATTGCTTTCTGTGGGGGGGATGCAGGGAATAGATATAGCGGGGAGATGGCGGCTTGATATGCACGGTTCAACTCACTCTGACTTCGATTTGATTTAAATATAGAGCATCGACTATTGCCTTGAGACCTGAGGGTTTGCTGGGATCACAGAATTCTAGGGTGCCGGTCCAGCTGCGCAGCACGGAGAGCAGGGCCAGTCGACAGCTCGTGTAGCGAAGTTCACGCGCATCTCTGCAAGGTAGGTTGATTAGCCTTGTTTCTAATATTATCCTTAAAAAACCCACTTGTTTTTATCCATGATTCCCAGCCTGTAGGTAAAGTCGCAGTACGGAGCAGCAAGACAGTCGAGCCGCACTCCGCAAATATTACGCGTCTGCGGCCACTCGAGCAGGTAGAGCAGCACACCGCACAGGCTCTCGGCTATCCGGGGATTGTGGCATTCGAGAACGTTGCGGGTGATGGATGTAACACCGCCGCACACGATCAGGAGCGCCGGATTGAGCACGGCGAATTCCGCGAGCGTGGCCAGGCAGGCGCGCAGCAGATTGTCGTTCTCATCGATTCCACTGTCGGCCAGCGAGACGAGGCAGCGCACCACCACGGGACTGATATCCTCCGGGGAAAGGGCCAGCATCTTGCGCACCAGCTTCAGCGCCTGGACGCGCTCATCGTCGTTCTTTAGCATTAGATCAATGGAGCGACAGACCAGATGCTGCAGCTGCAGGGCATTGAACACCTTGATGTCATTGGACGTGTTGATGGCGTAACGGATGGTCCTCAGAGCCGCTGCGCGCACCTGGGTGAAGGTGTGCACCAGTGAGGCACTGAGACTGCAAAGAGAAGCGAATAAAAATAATTAAAATTTTGATAAGAAAAGTAGTGAGACATTCCCTACCAGTAAAGCAGCTCTTCAGTGCTGAAGCGTATGTTGCTATGATGTGAACCCTTCCGAGCCCCCAGGCAGAGCGAGGCCAGGGCGTTGAGCAGGAAGAGGCGCTTGGTATCGCGCGTCTCCTCCAAGCAGAGCATCGAGTATATGTCGAAGGCATTCTCAGCGGCTGATCGCGTTGGATCCTGGCGGTAGCAGTCTTCCGGATCCTGAGAAACTGTAAGAAGAAATGGAAAACAGGAATTACTTTTGAGTTCACTTAGAGGGGAATGCAAGCGAATGAACTGAGTGGGTTTACAGGTATTTATGTAGAAATTCGTGACTTTATAAATGAAAAAAGATTGGAATTTATAGGGAAATTTACATCATGGAAAGTTACATCATGAATAGTCACAACTATGTATGTATGTATATATATATGTACACATGCATAAGGTGGTCTCATCACCAGAATTGCTCTCTCTTCCGGATGATTATGGCGAAAGCAGAGATCTGCAGATCTGAGGCCACCTTATAGGTTGCATCATGTGTTGCCTGTTGGCGGTGTTGTTTTTGTTGTTTGTGCTGTGTCATCGTTTTGCTGCTGCCTCTCTATGCTGCCAGCAGCTTGTTGTTGTGTTGTAGTTTTGGTGCTGGCGATCGTCTATAAATAGTCGGTCAATATGAAGCTAAAGAATTTGGTCAAATGGCAAAAACAACAGCTGCAGGAATAACAAAAACACAACCAAAATAAATACACACACATACATACGTACATATGTTGAAAAAGTAAATATACACCGTATCAACTTTCAGGTGAAAAGCTGTTATGCTCTTCTTCACACATAGCGAGACATGGGCACCGTTATGCGCACACGACTTAACAGTGGCCGCTTCTGCTGCTGCTGTTGCTGCTGCTGCATGTAACATCAATGTCAACAAATGCAATGCATGCATGCATGTACATACATATTTACGATAAATGCTGCAGTTATTGAATATGTAAGTCGCCCTCCCCCCCTTCTTCAACAACAACAACAAACCGAGAATAGAGAGAAATGGGAACGACAGTAACAACAGCTGCTGGGCAAGGGCAGAATTTATGTGTTTACAGCGAACAACGTTCGCAGCGTGCATGCGGCTGTCGACGACGCTATATGTTCAATGTTAATTTATATTCGTTACATTACCTTTGATGCGTAATTGAAATTTGCTTCGCTTGCCAAAACGCCAACTGGAATGTAGGGAGGCCATCGCGGGGCTTCGCGCAAGGTCGAGAGGGCTGGGCGGCAAAGGCGGCATAGCCTGGTGAACCAGCAGCACAATGCCAGGGCAGTTCTGGTGCGAATCACACGTATATATTGCTTTTCTTTTCAATTTCACTTGCTGGGGCTGAACAATTTACATTTTTTTTTTATTGGGCTGCTCGCCGCATCAAAGAAGAGCTCAGTGTAACCAGATGCAAATTTGGCTTCCGCCCTAAAAAATCTTGAAAAGTTGAAATTTCTCGCTAGAAAATTCAAGTGTGTCCTTAATTAAACAAAAATCTATTTATTTGAATTTACGCCTATGGCGTTGTGAAAACTATAAAGCCGTTGGAAAAATATTTATTTTTTATTATCCACATGCGATATTTTTAGTAGAGGAATAACAAAAATATCGAATATCGATATGGGTAACAATTTCAAAAATTTACAAAATATGTAGACAGTAAAAATACAAATGTAAAAATGAAAATATAAAAAAATGCATTATCAAACTAGAGTTCTAAACTTTCCATTCATTTTTAATTTTCTTCAATTATCGCGATTTTAAGGAGTTTACAGATTCGTAGAACAATTTAGTTTTCAGCGTATTTTTGAAATATTTTTCTTTGTGAAAGTAGTTCTGTATGATAGCATAGGCAGAAATTAATTTGGCCTAATTTACCTTCACTTTTTCTATAGAAACATTTACCCAAAAAGGCAGAGTCAAAATTGCTACTACTATTACTACTCCTTTTTGTCCACTGTATAGTGATGGGACTGTTCCAATCTGCTTTGCTTAGTGATGACACCATACGAAATAGTACTATTACAAAGTTAAGGCCACACTGCACGCGTACAAACCGTAAGAACTTCACTTATTTGTTCATTTTCGGCCTTTATTTTGATCAGAGAAACGTGACTGGCGAACGAACAGGGCTGGTTGCCCCGATGAAAACAACAACCTATTACCTAGATGGACGTGTTCGTTGCTCTTCAAGATGAGCAAAACTTAGGGAATCCCCTGCTCCTGGCCGGTTCGGAGCTGAAGAAGGCGCCGGCAGAGCCAGAGAACTTGCAGGATGGACAGCAGGAGATCCTTGAGAATGGTGGCAACGACAAGACGCAGCAGGACTCCCTATCCCAGTTGGCCTGCAGCCTGCACAGACTCTCCAAGGATGATCACATAGTCATCGATCGGTAAAATTGCTCTGAGATCTTTATAAGAACGTAATTTACTTCTCCTTCGATTGCAGGAAACGCAACGAGGTCATCCGGACGGACGCAGTGACGCAGCAGATGACTATCTACCGCTGCCTGGATCCCGTGAGCATGGGCATGCGACCAGCTGCAGTCAAGCGACAGCAAAACCCGCATCCCAAAGTAGGGAGACCTCTGAAAAGGGTCGCTTCTGCGGCTTCTACAGTTTCGCTGGCAAAGAAGCCGGCGCCACCAGTGGAGGACAAGCCTGCTCCCGATATACACCGGACTCGGTCAGGTCGGCAGGTTAGGGGATCCATGCCACAGCCCGCTCCAGTGACCAACGGGCAACAGGCTGTGGAGCCCACATCCGCCCAGCTGCTGGAAATGCTAGTGGCGGATCTTAGGGACAAGGACTACCGTGCACCAATGCCAGCACCCAAGAGTAATGCAAGTCAGGAGCCAGCTCCTGCAACCACTCCACGATCCGTACCGAAGAATGCCATCTGTCCGGGCTGCGGCAAGATCTTTTTGGGTCGACGCATGCAGCGACACTTTGTTAAGTTCCCGGAGCACATGCTCCAGCGTCCCGTTGACCCGCCGCCACCTACACCCTCCTCCACGCCCTCGCTCTTTGGGCTCCTGACCGCCCAGCTTCAGAGGCATTCGGATCTCGGCGAGGAGCAGCGCGCCGATCTCTTTCTCAGCGAACTGAACGACTTTGTCGAGCAGCTGCAGCTGCGCAGCCAGCGCCTCATCCGGAATACGTCAGGCCTGCACTTCGTGAACGCCAGAATAGCACGAGTCCTGGGCATTCCCGAGGGTCAGTATGCCCTGGATATGTCGGCCATGGAGTCGCCGCAGGCTCCCACACCGGAGCCAGAGGGAACCGCATTGGTAGCTGGCAGTGGGCGAGCCCGTAACCTGGTGGATTATGCCGGTCTGAGCATGTCGCTGGACGACACGCTCACCGATGAGGCTGCCCAGCGATTGAATCTGTCGGCAGGCGGCAAGCTCCTGCCGCCATCGGAGGAGAGCCTTCTGCGAAATGTCAGTGATCTCATGCAGCCCCCGGTGGCCGCTGCTCCGCCAACCGTGAACCATGGCTACGATCACGCCAGTGACAATGCTGTGGAGGCGCTAACGATGAAGGAAACGCCCAACACGGAGGCCATACTGGATCTCAATGTGGATTTCTTTCAGTTTAACCCTAATTAGGGGGTTAAAATGTGGATTTATCTTTGGAGGATAATAATAATGTTTTAATTGAAATGGATAATGGATCTCTTCGGATCACAACTATGAAATATTATTGTATATACGTATTATTCTCAATAGAAATGTATATAATTATAGTTTTTACTCAAGTGAATAAGTATGAGTGCAAGGAGTGCTCATGAAGGACACAACTTGAATGAATATAAAGTATTGAATGCCTCTGAATGAGATTATCGATGAAGTACTCACTTGGCTCACGAAAAATGACCATTAAAAATGAATTTTACAAACTTGAAACACCATTTTCGATTTTCATTTCAATTTAAGGCAAGGTTCCCACCTGCATGTATCCTTGTTTGCTTTCAGGTGTAACGTTTGTTTATGCTTCTGCTGGGTGCTTTTGTATTTTATTGCCGTGCCTTTGGATTGCGTTGATTTGCGACATTTGCGGATTGCAGTCAACACTCCAAAGTCCCCTCCTAGCTACCCTCTTGACTCCCCTCCTGGCTCCCCTCCTGGCTAAAATCAATTTGGCAGTTATCACCGCAAATGGGCGACGTACCTTGTTTTCCCTGGGTCAATATGATTAGAGCTGATGGCCCAAATGCAATTGCCGCACTGACCTATAAATGGCGTTGGGCCACAGCTGTCCCGATCCAGTGCATCATGAAGACGTTGACGGACAGCCGGTTGCGCCACAGTGGCATCTCCATGGACAAGAAAAAGGAATCCTCCGGTTCGGAGGAAGATGAAAGCTCCATCTGTAGCTGTGTGGGGATTAAAAGGAACGTTGTCTACTACCTGAAGAACAGCACGCTCCATGGATTGAAGTACATCGCCGAGGAGAGCATCACGATTCCGGAAAGGTGAGCTATCTTTCAATTTAAACATTATTTAAAATGTATAAGAATCAAGAACTTATACAAATGATCACCAGACAAGAAAATCTAGCTATATATATCACTTGAAATGTCCTTTAACTTTCATAAAAGTTTGATTTTAGAAACTATTTCCTTCCTTAATTCTAAAGAAATAATTTTGTATGCATTCTTTAGAGTCTTTTTCGGCATCGCCTTCGTCCTGGTTGTCATCCTCTCCGGTTTTTTCATCTCCAATGTGTACGTCAAGTGGAGCGCCTCGCCAATTATTATTTCGACGAGCGCCAAGCAGAAGCTGACCAGCAACATGCCCTTTCCGGCGATCACGATCTGCAACCTGAACCAGGCGCTGCTCAGCAAGGTGGATCGCATCTCCCGCACCAGCACCAACTTCTCGCTGCTAATGGGACTGTGCGACCAAGGCGGGGACACCACCATCTCGTACATCGGCACCTGGAAGTACTTCAAGGCGATCCTGGTGGAGGTGGCCCAGCCGTGCGAGAAGATGCTGCTGTACTGCAGTTTTGGGTCGCGGGAGGAGGAGTGCTCCCTGCTCTTCACCTCCATTCTGACGGACGATGGCCTGTGCTGCAACTTCAATGCCTTGGATCCCTCCTATCTCATACGCAACTATAGCGACGATGTGCGTTGGGAGCCGGCGCAGCCGAATATGCGATATGAGCCGATCGATTGGACCCCGGAGAAGGGTTATGCCCGGAAGTTGCCGGAGTTTTATTATCCGCGAACTTCCGGCGGCACTGGCATCAGGATGGGTCTCACCGTTGTCTTGAATGCCTCCATTGCGGAGTACTATTGCGCCAAATCCATGAGTGTGGGCTTCAAGGTGCTGGTGCACAATCCCGCAGAGCTGCCGAAGGTCAGCAATTATGGCTTTGTGGTGACCGCCGGCCGGGAGGCGCGGATACCCATCGAGCCGGTGTACGAGGATGCTCTGCCGACGATAAGGTCCATTAAGAAGTCGGTGCGACGCTGCCTGTTCTCGGATGAGAACGACTTGGCCTACTACCGGACGTACTCCCGCAAGAACTGCGAGCTGGAGTGCGAGGCGAAGCTGCTGCTCCGCGAGTGCAGCTGCGTGCTGTACTACCTGCCGCGGATCGATCCGATGGCCAGGGTGTGCGGGCCGAACGACAATGGCTGCACGGATCGCGTCCAGACGGAGATCGAGTCCTCGCTGACGAATCTCTCCTGCGAGAGCTGCTGGCCCGGCTGCTTCGAGCTCACCTACAGGGCCACCCTGTCCACGGCCTCGATTGTCTCCGATCCGCGCTTCCAGGCGGGCGAGAATATGCCGGATTATCTCTTTCACGGCCCGTACAGCAACGCCAGCGAGATGTCCATCCTGCATTTCTACTATACGAGCAACATATTCCGCAGCACCACCAAATCCGAGATGTTCGGCTTCACCGAGTTTTTGTGTGAGATCTTTGGGGTTAAGTTTTAGTTTAAATATTATATTTTTCTACTGTTTTCACCTTAAATCTCTTATAAGAAATATCCTTATTTATTTTTAAATATTTAATTTATGCAAATTATAATTCCTTCCACTTATTTCAGCTAATACCGGTGGCCTGCTGGGCCTCTTTATGGGCTTCAGCATCTTCTCCGTAATCGAGATATTTTACTATATCACTGTTCGGCCGTATTGTGCCTCACGCACTCTCCGGCAGCGCCATCAACGGCGTTTGGAGCAGCTGCTCTGGCTGACACCGGTCCGGGTGCCCGTCCGTAAAACGCTGCGTCGCCAGCGAGGAACTCTCGCCAGGAATCCACCGCCGCCGCCTGCTTACAGTGACCTGGAGATGCGGCGAAAGAAGAAGCCTGGAAAATCTGAGCCCAAGAAGCGGACTCTGTGGCAGACGCTGCAAGTTCGTCCTGTGAATCAAGGTGATGTGGAGCCACCCGCCTATCCCTACCTGGATTAATATCAATAGTTGTTTCTTTAACTTTATAAAATTTATTGAAAGATATTACAAAAGATATGGCACTAAAAGCACTTGCATTAAAATGAGATTACATATCACAAAAATGTTTACTAAAAAATGCAACTGGTTAAAAAGTAATTCATTTTTGAAATGTTGGGAGTGATACAACATTTTCTGTCCTTGTTATTGTTATATCCTTGCAGGGTATTATAGTTAAATTTATTTATTTAACTTTAATATCATTTAATTTATAATACTGATCTGTTAACCTTAAAAAACCAATCACAGAAAAGCTTTTCGAATTAAAATGAGTGCATTTTTTGCCTTGTAAATCGATCGATTTCCCATTCGATGCCATTGCAAGCTGCAAGGGTATATTAGCTCCCGAAAGTTAGCTTCCCTTTTTGTTTGCTGCTCTTCTTGCATTGAGGTATAAGGCCCAGAAACATGGGCTAGAAGGAAATAACATTGATACAACAATAAATAAACGGAAAAAGGAAGAAAAAATGGGGCAATGAACTCAAAATCCGTTGGCGGTGTGACCTTAGCGGACACTGAAGAAAAATGCAGATTAGTTTTAATAAAAAGGATTATTAAGCAATGTTTATAATAATTTTGATTATATTATTTTCAAGCTTATTCAGAATTTATAATATATACAATATTTAATAGTTATATTACGGGCAGAAGGTGGCTTTTTTGACTCCATAAGCTATGGTATATATATCCTTGATTCGCATTGTAATCCCCTTAACATTAGCTACAATAAAAACTAAAGCTATATAAATTTAAACCAACATTTTGTTGTTTGTTTTAATTTCGTTGATAATTTGTTGTATATTTATTTTTTAAAGTTAAATACATTTTATAAATTTTGTTTTTATTTTTCAATTTAAACTTAGCTAGATCACAACATTGTCCTAATTTTTTCTCCGTGCTAAACAGGGCGGCGAATGAAAAAGGGGCGTAACCGTGCCACAGTGTACCGGAAACACTGACTACGCCCACTGCGATTGCGGATATGGGATAATGGCGCTAATCGCCACGCGACTCCAATTTTAATTGATGCCTTACTCGGTTTCCCCGGAAATACCCTTTAACTGAGCAAAGAGTCTCTTGGTTGCAGTGTTAATTTAGAAAGCTGAGAATATTGTTATTAATTTATAATTATATATATTTTAAAAGGTGATTTTAAATCAAAAATATAGTAATCTTCATTGGTTATTGAAATGGAAGTTGAAATTTATTAACCTACAAGTTCGGTTCAAAGAGTACATTTTATTTGTATTTTGTATAACCTTTTTTAATTTATGTTAAATTTTTAAATTTGTTTTTATTTTATTGATAATTTAAGACCACCCTAAAGTTTTCACTTTTATTTAAAACATAAAATTCGCTTAGCTCAGAAATATTATAAGTTTAGTCAAAGTATCTAATTTAATTTATTCACACTTCCTTAATTTTTTAAATATACTAGATATTAATATACATTCCGTTTCTTTTAGGGCATTAAAAATTCACCTTTGCCATTATCCACTTGCCCCCGTTTCGCTTTTGGCGCATTGTGTGTGTGCCAATTGAAAATTAATTGAGAGACAATTTTGGTATTGGCCAAACTTCGTTCCGAATTTTTCGGCCAACAACATTTTGTGGGCTGATGTCACTTCTTGGCTTCGATATCTGTGGGATGGATTTTTACGAGCCGCTTCAAGGCAGCGGGGTGTGTGTCCGGATCCGGGTGACAGCACTCGAGTTATGTACTCTGCGGACGGTGGATCCCCATCGAGAAATCCTCGGCCATCAATGTCAAGTGACCAAGTGTCTCGACTTCACATCTCACATCGCTCCAAGTACATAAGTGCCTCCTCATTTTCCAACTCCCCACTTTCTGTTTGACTCGATTTTCCCGAAATAGTTGTACGCTTTCTTCTCTCCTCTTTTTTGGGGGGTTTGTGGTAAACCCCGCACATCGGAAGATCTTTATTACACGGCCAGCTGGAATATCTCATATAGCGCTTGAATATTCTATTCTTTGGGGCCTTCAGTTCACCGCTTTCCTTTTTTATTTTTGTCGATTTTGGATTTTTCTTTTGGTGGATTGTAAACAAACAAGTGGTGTATTGTTTATAGGTAGTGTATAGAGGCGGCAAGGGGAGAGGGGATGGCAAGTGATGTTCGTTCCAAAAACTTAATGTTAACCCTGGGAAATGAATTGTAAATGATGAATATTTTATATTTTTATTTAACAAAGAGTTTGGGTTTCTTCGTTGTAAAATACTACATGTATTCAATATATTTTATAGATTTTTAAGATCTATTTATCTTTAAAACCTATACCTATATTTTTATGTGCATATATCTTATCCAGTCTCGGATGATTCAGTTGATTCATCAGGTTCCATCACCGCATACATTGCCACAAAAACTAACCCACAACATGTGTCAGGGAATCAAAAAAAAAAAAACACAAAAACTATCCTTTCCACTGGTTTCGATTTTTCTTGTTGCTTTTCGAATTGTTTCCATATTGTTTTTAAGGTATATTACCAGCGATAATTCAATTTTTGCAGAACTCTCGATTTTGCTTAGTTTCTCTTTGGGTTTTTGAGTGATTAATGGCTTGCCACGTTGCTCATACGCCGTGTAGGTCTTCAGCTTTATTGCTTCGAGTCTTTTAAATGCGCTAAAAAAAAAGATGAAAAAAAAATTTAAAACAATGACATGCATTGCACACCTACACAGACACACACACACACTCAGGTTCATAGCATTCGTTTAGTTAGTACAGTTTGAAATTGGGGAAAAATGTACAAGAAAATAAACATTTATACTAGTGAGTAAGGTGTGAAAATATTTCCTATATTATCCTTAATGTTTTAAAATAATTATGAATGCGGTTTATAAATAATTCCTATATTTCTTTTAGTTGTTAATAATAATTATAAGAACGAATTTAATAGATATTTTTTTAAGAAGACAAAAGCAGCAGGATTGTTTTTAATTTATTAAAAATGTTAGCCCACAAATGTATTTATTTTTTAAAGTTTTAAATAGTAATTTTTGGTCTTTTATGTAAATTTGTAGTACAAAAAATACCGCTTCTTCTATTTATAATATTTTTACAATTTTTAAATGTTTAGTAAAAATGTAAACTTCCACAGGGGAATCTCGTTTAGAAATTTGTAAATAATTATTTTCGGGTTCGTTGTATATTTGTAGTAAAGAAAAACTAATTTTTATAATATTAATATTATTTATTTTTTAATGAAATTATAAATTAAACTTTAGGATAGGTAATAATAATTTTATAAATATTTTTTTAAAGCTACAATTAATTCCAGCACTCTCAGTACCCGACATCACCTTCTTCCGAGTTCACTTGTAATACCCAGAAACCCTACAATTTCGCCTTGCACTGTACCCAATTGCCCGATTGTTTAGGCTAAGACAACAACAATTATAGCAACAGTGCCGCACAGCAGCAGCAACAATTGGCCGGTCCACGTGGGTGGACTTGGATTCGGATACGGATTTGTATATAGTAGATGCGGCTATATCTGTGAGGTGGCATGGAATGGGAATGGATATGGAATGGGCACGGTAATGCCAGGGGCGGGACTCTGCCGGCGGGAGCGGCTGCTGCTGCGACTGCGGCGCTGGCGTCACGACCGCAGCGCTGCCCAGCATTTACGGACTGAATCTCCGGCGGAAAGTGTGAATTCAGTCGGAAATCGAACGTCGCGAATGCCACCGCCATCATCAAGTGAGAAGCCGCCGCCGCGTCAGCAACATGCTATGAGCCACAAGCCACAGCCTCCGACAAGCAGCCGAGTTAAATCCAAACCGAAGACCAAAGCCAAATCCAATTCCTATTCCAATTCCAATTGCAAGTCCAAAGCCATAGCCAAGTCCAAGACAAGCTCCATTAAAGTCACTTGCATAGCACTAAATTCCCTTTTCCGCTCGCTGTTTTTATTCGTTTTCATTATTTATTTTTTTTTGAAATTTTTTACGGTGCGTGCAGCGGCATAAACGTTTTAATTTGAACACACACACACACACCCGCACACCTCTGTTCCGTGGATATAAAGTGCCAGGAAGGTGGTGTTGCTGTGAGCTCCATAAATCCCCATCGGCGAAAGTAGCAGAATGCATTCCACGGCATGCGGTGTCGGGGCCTCGGCCACGAACCTCTCAGCGCTGCAATCGTAAGTTCAACGGAGGTCAATTGCAAATCAAAGAATGATTATTAAATATTTTACCTCAACTTGATATAGTTTTACAAATATATAGCTCTTAAGCGGTTGAATAGTAAATCAACTAAAGAAAACAAGCATTGATTCTAAAATTGATAAGTATAACTAATTAATAATAATATTTGATTGAAGATTGAACTGAAAATTAATTAAATAATAAATAATAGGAATAAAAATTTTGTTTATTTTTAAGAGATATCAGAACATAAATATTATTTTAAAATAATTAATTTAATTGATTATGGGTTTTTAATTTTTGTCTTGATTTAAATAATAAATAAATAAATTAAAAATTAGGAAGGTAATGGGATAATAATTAGGAGCACAGTTAAAATGGAAAGTTTAGGGAATGGAAAAGTTGAATTAGGCTTTCCTTCAATACAAAAAATGAGAACAAGGCTATCCCCCTTTTATTTTTAAGTGTAATTGATGTAGCATAAATTATAAACTGTTGAAAGTTTTGGAATATAAACAATATACAAATTTTTGTACAGCTTTTAGGGATCCATTACATATAAATGATCAGATATTTAAAATTGCTTGCTAATTAATTTTAATTAATATTTTGCCTAAAACCCCTCCAAGGTTAGATTTGAAATTTATTATATATTTATACGAACTCACTAAGCGAAGGTGTTGAAAGTGTATAAATAAAACAATGGGATAAGTGCAAATTGTAGATTTCGGGATTGGGGATTCATTTGGAAACAAACAAGATTCCGAATTAAATATTCGAAGCTAAAGAAAACTTGAAATGTTTATACACATATCTCTGCAAAAACGTTTGAGGGGAAATTCAAGGTAATCAAAGATCAAATCGTTTTCGTTTTGTTTACATTTACATGTGAGCAAATATATGTACGATTGCCCCTCATTTTCCCCTCTTTCTTTTTTTAAGCCAAGTGTACTCGTCTTTCCTCTAGTACAAACCTCAAGCTGCGTGGATCTCTGTGGACCGCAGAACAATCCATCAAACATGGGAAATGCGAGGCAAGGAAAGAACCAACAAGTAAAATTATTGTTTCTTTTCTTTTTTTTGGTTCCTCTTTTTGGACTTGTTTTTGGAAAATGGGCAACGGGGTTGGGGGTCGTAAAGTAGCTCACAAGAAGCGCTATGTAAACAATTACTCACCCCGCATTTTCACCACTTTTCCTGCCGCAGCTCCGATGTGTGTCAGACGAACTGAAAATAGTTTGCAGGATGATTGGAGGGGCGGCTTGGTCAGGGAGGGGGCGTGGTCGGGGGTCGTGCCACATGAAAGAGCAACAGAATGTGGAGCACTTCAAAAACCAACACACACTCGCACACTCGCACACAGGGAAAACAAAAACAGAAAATACCACAAAGAGCGATGCGCTAAATAAATTTTCCCAACCAATTAATGGGCCTGCCAGGTACTTCACCCTTCCTTCAGGTTTCCTTCCCGAATTTTCCACAATGTGGCAAAAAAAGAAAAACAAGGGAAATTCATGCCGATCCTAGGGTATTGTCCAGACCAGAAGTTTACGATTTGCAGAGGGACAGCTTCGGAAGTGCACACGAAGAAAATTATAGCCAGGTTAAACATTTGTTTAAGTCAATAATATTTATTTTAAAATATATTTTCCAAATAAATTCTAAAAATGTATCTTTTAGCTCTTAGCTTCTGTGATTTTCTGTTTAAATTAAAAGCCTTGCGTTGTCATTTATGCTTTTCCAAGTGCAAACCATGGAAATGCACAAACTATACTTTGTAAAACTCGATTTCTGTGACGCAAGATCAAGTCAAGGGCATCCAGTTAAATGTATTTTGTGACGTCATTGCGTGGGCGTCGCCAACGCTTAAAAAACAAATAGAATATTTTAACCAAAAAAATTTGCAAGTGATGGATGTCTTTTTTTGTTCCCCTCTTAATTGACATGCATTCGCACCTTAAAGTAAAAATAATTTATTTAATTTAAGCTCGGCTTGTGTCCATTTGGATAGTAAGTTAACAAATACTATATATGAATATGAATTATAGTACAAATATCGAAATGCATATAAAAAGAAATATTTAAAAAATATGGGGAAACTTCCGCGCATTCCAATTGGTTGTATTTTTAGATGTTACAATGAAAGATTGAATGTAAAAAAAAAATATATATATATAGTTGCTATACATTTTTGTAATTATTGGTTGCTAAACTAAAATATTTTATGATGCTATAAAAAACCTGTACAAAAAAGGCTTTTAAAAATTTTAGGGAATTTTTCACTATATTTTGTATTAATATTTTATATTTATTTTTTGGTAAATTTCATGACGTGAAATAAAAATAATTCCCTGAAAAAAAGCTGTAAAAATAAAAAAAGAAAAGAACATGCATTTTTATCCAGATTGTCTATAACATTTTTTATGAATGCTTAACGATTTTTAATTTTTGTAAAATTCCTAGGCAAAGATTTAATTGTTCTTTAAAATTCGTAGACAATCTATAGGAAATATATATCGTTTATAAATTTGTTATTCAATTTTTTCAAAACATTTAAATCTGTAAAAATAAAATTAATATTTGTAAATAAAAGGTTGTATTGTTCATAAATGATTTTCTATTACATTTTAGATTGAAGCTCGATATCTTTTGTTTTTTTTTTATTTCACAGACATTTTGAAATGTAAATAAAAATTTTTCTGATCAATTTTGATATACATTTTGTATATATATTTTTTTTCGATTCCGACTACCAGCTACATCTTTCGACCATTCATAAACTATATAGGGCCCACGCATGATCTGTTCGCAGTAGCTCGGAATTAGTATGCAAATCAATGATTAAGTGGAATGCCCAAAAAGCAAGCCCCAGCGGCAGGGTCAAGTGTTGAGATTTAATTTTTGTTTAAACTTTTAATTCGACGGCTGCCCATTGCTGGGACTGGGGATGGGGATGGGGCTGGAGCTGGGGGAGCGATCCCTCGTGATGGATTCGCCGTAATTAGCCCATTGTCATGCGGATTGATTGCTGCGATGTCGCCCACTCCGCCCACCAGCGTGTGTTTCAAGTACAGTGGAGCCCTCTCCGTCGGTGTTGCTCTCCAGCTGAGCGAGATTTAACGAGAGGCACTGCAAAGAATTTTGGGTTGCTTGTGGATTTTTATTTGTATTAATAAAATAATTAATTGGTTATATCAATTGAATATTAAATAGGGAACCCAAAGCAAATTCATATTAATTCGCTTAATGTGCTAAATAATGTTGTATTCAATATTTTTAATATTTATTTAAGAAATTTTCCAATTAAAAATAAATAACTCTGTTGGTTTTACCTGAACAATTTAATATTACACTTACTTAGGAGTTTAAAAGCCCTCTAAAAGGTTCCTTCTAGATATTCTCATTTTATTTTTCAAAATTATCTTACTTTGGTTTTATTTTTAGGGAAAATACCATCTTTGATTATTACATTTGGGTTATTTTTTTTTCTGAGTACATCTACTCTGTGCTCAACTGCTGATAATTTGTGCAATTTTGTTGACACACATTTCAATTTTTTTCGTCGGTATTTGTGCTTCTGCTATTCCTTAAGCCTCGGCTACAGTGGCAAATTGCATGCTTTAACAGCACGACATCGCGACTTTAACTATCTATGCGCATATATATATATATATATATATAGCACATGTACGTTACACATGTATCTTTGTGCAATTGACATGCTCTCATGGCCATCCTCCTTTGGCTTTGGCTGGGCCTGCCCGCTTATCATAGACAAGTGGAAACTGGCAGATGTCAAACTGCAGCGGAAATCTGCGTGCCCCCACAAAGACACACATCATCGCGTATAAAAAATATATATATATATTCATATGAAAACAAAAAGCAAAATGTATACACATAGAGCGAGAATAATAAAAACTATACACATGCCCAGCGGATGTGTTGAGATGATGGCCAAGCGACGACCAAGCAAACAAACACAAACATGGCAACAATCGGGCTAACAGTTGAGCTCGAATTGCTAGGACTACAGGGAAATGCAGAAAATTATTTGCAATGAAATATACAATTTAATTTCTACCTAATTTAATTATAATAAATATTGATTAGTATAAAATATAATTTTAAGTAGGGTCCAAAAGCACATGATGTTAAGTTTTGCAGGCCGAACTCAGCTGCCACAAACAAATAGGTAAATTTAATTTCTACCAAATTAACTTTATATATTTAATATAAAATCTTACTTGCCTTTGCTTTAGCTTTTCCCGATTTCCAAACCTATTCACCTGCCCTCAGTTATATACTCCCAGCTGGGCGTGCTTACTATCATTTTATTTCCACCTGTTTTGAACTAAAAAGAATGCCAATTCCAATAACTCTCACAGCCAGACATCCGAAGATTCTCAAAGGAAACTCAATGAAACGAATCAAAGGAGCGACAAGTGCCAAGAAGGAAAATCTTTTAAATAAACTGGAAAAATAGGAAAATGTCATAGATCAAAGGTGCCAAGTGCAGCGACTAACTGGTTGTGATAGAGAGAGTATCCTGGCTCCTTGGAGAATTGCAATTAAACTGATTTGATGATGTCATGAGGAATTGTCTCACATTTTCCGATTTTCCCCGTCCATGTTATCACAACTATTCTCTTCTTTTTTTTTTGGCTTGGTTTTTGTTTGTTTTGCTTGAGCCTGGCCTGTTGTCGCCGCCGCCTCGCGTCGCTTTGTGTGTCCATTTTTGTGTGTCACTGTCAACAAATTGCTCTTAATGGCCCCGCCGGCGGGTGGGTGGTGGCCGGGCCCCCCGCCCCCTGGAACCACCCCCAGTCCTCGCCGTATAAAAAATAAAAAAAAAAAATCACAGCAGAGAAATAATCAGAGCTCGCACTACTAAAATCCAGAGTGATGACAATCACGGGAGCTCTATGCCATCGGCGGGGTCTTCTAATTTTTTGTGATTTCCGCACCGACGCAGCAACAATTTGCACTGCAGCAGCAGTAGCAGCGGCATAAAGCCGCGGCCGCAGCAACAACAATAATATTTTCTAAAGAAGCAACAATAAAATGGCAAAAAGCAACAACCAGAGCAACAGCAGCTGCGCAGCGGCAGAGACGCAGTTTTTTGCTGCCCACTCGGCTAGACGAGCAGCAGTCGCAGTCAGCGATGCCCAAAAAATATAGCTAAATATATAAAGATATAATATTAATTTAAGTTATTTAATATATTACAGAAACAAGTGAATAAGGCCACCATCACATACCTGGTTTTTAGCTCGCCAAAAGTGTGGCCTACATTTGGGAGTTTGAAACAATTAAATGAGTTGCACAGACAGGGCAAAACGGAGATACATCATTACTTAACCATTTATTAACTTTAATAAAAGTACATTTATTTATTTATTTATTTACATACGGTTTGCTAAAATTTATAAACTTAAACTTATAAATTTATAAACTAAAGCTACATGTGAGGGCAGTCATAGCTACTTAGGCCACAAATATTTGTAATATATAAAATACAAGTAAATAAATTGATAACCAGTATTAATTAAAGCATTAATTATATTACAGTAATTTATTTAAAGTATTGAATTTTTTTATATTTAAGTAAAAATGATAATTTCTTAAAAAACAACTAAGTATGCTTGAAAACTAAGGGAGTGGTTTAGTTAAAACGCCTCAGGTCTTGACTTATAATTATAAATTATATTTTTCTTTATAAGATTATATTCCTGATTCTGGAAACATAATTTTAACTACATCAAAATTATATTTTAAAAAATTATGTAAACCTTTAATTAAAGTTCTACTTAACGTAAAAGTTTCAATACAATTTATTATCTTTTTTAAAGTTTAAGGAGGCAAGAAGATATTTACCTATATCTGAGAGAAGATGCAAGTTTGTTACAAAATTTGTGCCTCAAAACTCGAGTCAAAAATGGTATTCAAATTTATCAAAAAATCCAGTCATAGCCTCCAGCACAGGACAAACAATTTAATAATTTTGTAAAGCTAGAAAATAGCGAAAAAGCCGGCATCACTGGCTCTGCTGACGCTGCGGCAGCCGCAACGCCAGCGACGGCGTCATCGTCATCGTTAGCGGCCGTTCTTAATTCAGTTGACCAACAGACGCAGACGACGTCGCAGACGAGACACGCGACTAAAAAATCGCTTTGAAAAGAAGTTAAAAATATAATTGAAAATTATAGAATTTATTCTGGCATATATATATAGTCCGCATATATATGTGAGCAAGTAGATATATGCGTAGATCTCACGCCACGACGAATTACGAGTGATATCTGTGAACTACAAAAAGCGCGCGCCTTTTTTTGTATTTCTTTTTGTTTCATAAATCAAAAAACACAAGTTCAAATCAAGCAAAAGGTGACAAAAGTTTAATTTTTGAATTAATTTTGTTGCTGTTTTTATTATAATTGTTGTTGGTGTGGTGCGTGTGCGTATCAGGATCGTAAAATGGAAATGTGTTGTATTTTTTGTAATTTAATTTAATGCTGGGCCGGCATCCGCCAGGTCCGCCCACCTGCAAATGAGGAAAAACTGTCCACAAACCGGGCAGAAATAAAAAAAGAGACACCGAATAAAATAAAGTAAAAGGAAACAGAAACAGAAAAGAAGCAGAAAAAAATAAAAATAAAATAAATATGTTGGAAACGTTGGCGGCAGCAACAAGTCCAAGTCCAAGTCTAGGGCCAAAAAGCGTTTTTTTTCGTTGTGGCTTTTGCTTTTTTTTCTCGCCATGCCATTCCGTGTGTTTTCAGTTTCATTTTGCAATTATTATATTTAAAAATAACCAAAAAGCAGCGACGAAACAAAGGCGTCGGCCAAAGAATGAAAACCAAATAATGCCAGACGCCGAAAATGCCACCAAAAAGCGATTAAAAACAAATGAGAAAAGGCACAAAATAGAAAATAGAAAATACAATACATAATAAAAATGATAATAATAATAATAATAAAAGCACCGAAAATAGGAAAACGTTGGAGACTAAACACAAAACACTTGTTGCGTTGCATTTTGCATGTGGCTTTCCTGCTGCTGCTGAAGGCCAATCAAGTGTATACACTTGACAAAATTCTCAGTATGAGTGAATGAATATTTTTATGAGTAATGGCATTGGTTTATGGATAACTTAAGGCATTTATGTATATTTTTTAAAGTGTACAATACAAGGGAAATTTCATTTAATTCAACTGCTTGCGAGATGAACTTACATTTCTTGGCGTTTCCTTAAATTCCTTAAATTATTAAAAACCAAAGGCAAAATCCATGTTTTCATTTAAATATGTTATGGTATTTTTAGTTTGCAACAAAATGTCGTTATTTAGAGTATAATGAAAGATTCTTTCCTTAGCAAAATTTTAAATGCTGGTTTCTCAAGTAATATCCTAAAATAATTATTATAAAATTCTAAAAAATAAAAAGCTTTTTCTCTTTAATTTTCTCCAGAAGTTTACTTGGCAAATAGTAGTATTTTAGCAATCTTATGTATATAATTTTAATAAATAAGTTACTTATATAATGCATAATTTCCAAGAAAAATGCCAAGCCTTTCCTATAATTCCATTGAGGAAATATAATCTCCAGTCGGAATTCCAATAAGCTTCTTTATTAAAGAAAGAAGCCAGAACAAGAGGAAGTGGAGCCATAAGCTGAATGCTAACGATTATCGGCAGTTGGTTTTAAATGCTATCAAATGCTATTACTGCATAAGAAGTCATATCTGTTGCTATATATTGTATTTCCCAGAAACAAATAATGGTCACAGTGCCATAAAGTCAATGAGGTCTTAAATTTCCAAGTGTGAGAAAGTAATTCGATATGCGAATTAAAGTCAAATGTAATTTTTGAATGGAGAAAATAGGGATTAGTAAGGCCCTGGACAGATTTTGTGTGACTATTTGGTATACCCTTTCAGAGAGTATTTTAATTTTGAACAGAAGTTGGGAAGAAAGGAAAGATCTTCAAAGGTCTTTCTTTCTTGACAAAGCTTAAAATAACTTAACAACTTATTTTGTGGTCTTAAAACCCCCTTAATTTAATTTCTTCAGAAGCTTAAAGTACTTTTTTAATATTTATAAAAGACAGTTGCTAAAGGTGAATCTCTTACGCATTAAATCCGAATTTATGTTGAGGTTTCTGGAACTCTTAGACCTCGTTTTATCTCGTTTATAGGCTCTTAAGACACTGACCTTCACCCCCAACCCAAGCCGATAAAAGGCGAGATGAATGAACAATAATAAAAAAAACTAAGATAGGTCGAGTTCAGACTCCCTTTTTTCTCTGGCTTATCTCGGGGCAGTATTTAGGATCCCGCATGAACTCCCCAGTGATTTGCCTCTCAAGTGCACTATTTATTTTTTCTCTCCCATTTTTTTTGTCACATTTTTAGTCACATTTTGGTTGTTTTCTGTGTGTGTGCTTCTCTATTTTTTTTTTTTTATCAAGTTAATTCCCAAGAACCCGCTCAATTGTTAGCTCAACAGATCTGGGATCGGGCCACTTAGCCTAACAGTAATCGACGCTAAACGCTGTCTTGCTGATTGCTGACAACTTAATCAACGAAAGAAAGCCGAGGGAAAGGCATATGAAACAAGGCACCACTCTCTATATGGCCATGCCAGCTAATATCTGTGTGTTCCGACGTCTATCTATAACGCCCATATATAGTATATGATATATATATATGTACTACATAGATGTGCACCCGCATTTAGACTGTGCTGGAGGAGGAGGAGGGACGGACGCAGACGACGCGTCCCTGAACTTTGGGCGAGATCAATTTGCACAGCCCGCGAATTGGATTCGAAAAATGCAAAAAACAAAATATGTCAACGAACAGAGAACGGGCTATATAGAGTAGGATCATCTGTCTAAATGACAGATCTTTGTCTTGGTCTGATCTCTGGGAACTTCCGACTCCTCCACGCCCTCTGCGGTTCGTTCTAGAACTGTGAAATTAGCACTGAGTTGATTATCTTTGTGCTCTGTGGAAAGGGGATGTGAAATCTTCTGGCTATAACCCTTCCATTAATCTGTCTGAGGCAGACAGACCGCGAAATGGTTATAAAATTTTAGGGCTAAACCTTATCTAGGTTTGCTTATGCAAAGGTATTTTTAAAATTATTTTCCCTGATTAATCTTTAATCAAATACAATCAATGTATTCAAAGGAAACAGTTTTAAGTAGTATAAACTCACTGTTTAATATTTTCGAAATATTTTTTCAAAACAAGGAAAGCCACACAACAAAGCAGAGTAAAAATAGTGACGATCTCACTCCTCGTTAAGCTGAGAATGAGGTCAGTCCGAAGTGTCTGCTAGCTGAAAAACATAGATTTTTGATTTTTTTGTAATATTTTTTACTACTTTGTTTTTTGATTTTCAAACAATGCCATATTTTTTGGCCAGTCAGAGGCACTTACATTTTTTTTACGCCCTGCAATTTGAACATTTTTGTAGTGCTCTCAGTTCGCTGGAGTTAATATTATGCCAGTACTTACTTATGGTCTTAGGGCGCCCTCGACGAGTTTTGATTTATTTGCGGCGGTCTCCTCCGTGCATTTTAATTTGTATTTGTGTTTTGTGAAATTGTTGACTTAATTGGCCCCCGAAACGAATCGTTTGCCATCCGCAATGCAAATTGGATTGCTGCCACTATTTGATTGGGCTTCGATACGCGCGATCAGCCGTGATCTATGGCCATATGCCCTTGCCCCCCCTCAATTTGGACAAAGTCAATGAATCAATCAAATATAAATATTAAAAAGACTTGGCACAATATGCATTTTGGCAGGTTGGAAGATTGAAATAGACAGAGAGTTGATTTTTTATTATTAAAAGCCTTAACTGAAACATACCGTTTACTTTGAATTTAAATACATTATTCCTTTTGTTGTTAGTTAAACTTAATTTTATATAAATTCATATTGTTCAGTGTATTTACTGACCCATATCTTTGCCTTTTCCTGCACTTGCATCCTCGATTAAACACTCTATTCTCCAGTCTGCTGCACCATATAGTCTCGCCCCCGATAAGGGTCGGTCGAAGATGAAAGATCCCAGCCATGATCTTAGTTCTTCGTCGCCCTCCAGCCTTGCCAGTAGTTTAAATGGGTAATTTTACATATCGAAACATATGTATGTGGCCATGTATTTGGACATATATGTATAAGTATGCAAACATTTGTATGGGCATATGTGCCCCTTGCCGATAAAGCAATCATTGTCGGTCACCACTGACCATAAACGTTGTGGGCCACCCGGCGAAACTGTCCGTTTTCCGATTTCATTATAGAGCTTTCAAAATAATTATTATTTTAATAATTAAGAATCGAAACACGTACGCAATTAATGACAGTCGATTCCGATTCTAATTTTCAATCACTTGGCGAGTCGCAAAATTTTTGGCTTAAAGGCGCTGCGCATGCGCCAATGCCAAATACAAATCAAAGGGGAAAACAGCTGTAAATTATAAGGAAACAAAAAATATATATATATTTGAAGATGTATATTTTTTATGGTGCGAATTTTATTGCAGTGCCAGGCAAAGTACAAGTGCAATAAAAAAGTATACAAAAATATTCTCCCAATTAATTTAGAAGCTATTGCTTCATTCGAGTGAAGTAAGTCAACCTATCACCAACACGCCACCTGTCGCCTTACAATCAATACTAGTGGGGCGGAAAGGTGGTTGGGAATATTGCGTGGCATTTAATTTACTTTCGACATGGCAGGGCAACTCTATTTTCAGTTCAATGTGCCATTTTCCGCAGGAGGGGGCGGCGGAAGTGGGGCCGGTGGATCGTAAACCCAAATTGCATTCCGAATGCCTCATAATTGTGGCCGCGTGGCTCTTGGTTATTCGGGCCCACCGACCACTTAACGAAAGCGAAACGAAATTAAATGCAGTTGACCCAAAAATAGCGCGAATGCCCGCGCCTGCCACAGAAATAACAAAGTCTTATTAAGAAAAAGCTAAAAAAACAAACAAACGATGGTAAAAAATAAAACGTAGAACAGGGCGGTCTATTGATTAATGGTGTATTATAGTATGTAATTAATTTTATTATTTTAATATATGTTATGATTATTTATTTATTTTTCTACCCACAGTGGGTATTTTATTGTAGGGAAACTCTTTTATTTCTTGGGTTTTATAGAACAGTTGCAAACAGTAATTTTTAAGTATATCAAAATGGGAATTTTTGTAATACATTTTAAATATTTATTCGAATTGTATAGCCAGGTTATTATACCAAGTGTCAAGTAATGGTTTATAAAAATAGCAGGAGAACCCTTTAAGTTTTTCTCGACGGTAAAAAAATGCGACTCTCTCTCAGAAAGCATCTAATAAAAAACTCCCTCGTTTCCTATTGCATTGTATATTGCAGGAAAAGCATGAAAAAAGAGTTGATAAAAGATATATGGAGATACAGAAGATATACAGAGATACAGAGATATAGAAAATTTAAAACGAAAAGCAAAAAACCTTTCTCGCATTCAAAGAAAAACTCAAGCTGATATCCCCAGAGCGCTTTTCATTATCGAGCACCCTGTCCAAATCGGGGCTTTCCCCCTGGAGCAAGTGTCGTCATCAGCTGTGAGCGTGCTGTGGGCGTTCCTAGGGGTCTGAGTGTGTGCGACGTCAACAATTACACATGTGGCCCAGGTCAGGATTGGGGTGCAAAGGTGCTGCTCCGACCGCTGTTACTTCGCCATTCAGCTATTAACCCAATTCCCGGGTCCAATGGCTGCGGGCGCAGTCCGAGTCCGAGTGCCACCCACAAGACCACATGGCACAACGCTCAATTATGCTTATGGCCGGCACAACACAAGGAAATCCATTCCCTCGATTGAGGAAAATGCATTTCCCCACGTCGACGTTGCTGAAGCCTGTGGCTCTGCCTCTGTCGGCTTCGACTCCGACTTCGACGTTGACGTTGACGCTGGCTTGACCTATTTTTAGACTTTTAGACGGGACACGCCCACCCACGGAGCTGGGGGCAGGGCGCAGCACGCAAACCACATCCTGACGTCAAAGCTGTCGATGACGAATAGCTGTCGTTGTTGTACTTGATTTATTTTTAAGTTAAGAGCTTTGAAAATTATTCGTTTTAATTTGTATTTTTTTTAAATTTCATTTGTAGCACACTATCAACATCCGGTGCGGGAGCAACAGGGGCAGGAACAGGAACTGGAGGAGCATCGCCAGCGGATGCCTACAAAATGGTGCACCAAAGCAACGAGGATGCCATGAACAAGATTCCACTCAAGTCGGCCGGCGGCCTGGACACGGATGAGGAGAAGAATGGGGGCGAGCTCATGCAGGACACTGCCGCCGCCGAGGAGGCGCGACGCGAGCAGATGTGAGCATAAAAATGGCATTAGCCAGGACATGGACAGGGGGCGGGGATCTGTTGCCATAAAAATCGAGTTCAATAAAATCCCTTAAAGCCAAGGCAGCTGTAAAAAGTAGTGTTGAAAGCTGGGGATAGCAGAGAATATTAAATAATCGATACTTCTTCGATATATAACGATAATTGTGGAATAAAATGATATTCTTTTAACGAATTAAAATAATTATGAAATGAAAAGAATAAATTAAAAACCATTTATTGTAAATGTTTCGATTATAAAGATATTTTAAAGCTAAATGCAATACTTGTTGATATTTAAAATTTCGATGTATTTAATATTTAAAATTTCATCAATATAAATCGATCTAATTTTGTATTGCAAAAACTACAATTTTGTACATTAATTTAGCCTTGAAGTTTATGTTATTTTGCTTTCAATCTCTTTTGAAATTTCTATTAGAATTTGTCCAGGAAAAGTACTTAGAGCTTAGTTAAATAATATCCAAAATGTATTTCAATATATATTCCATTATATATTCCATATTTTTCACTTCGCGCAGGCGTGCCAATGTCCTGGCCTGGATGAAGAAACTGACCATCGTCCTGATCTGCTTCATCGGAATCGCCCTGATCAGCTATGTGATCATCAGTCTTTGTTTCAGTGGTGAGTTTTGGGTAATTAATGGGAGGAAGGCAACCACATCCAGCTAACAAATCACTCACCCATGGCAAACTAAAACCAAACAGAACTCCTTGTAGAACGATAGAGACCTTTGTACCATATATGTGTAGTATATAAGTGACGGATGAAAGACAAAACTCTAAAGACGGATTTGTTTTGGACTGAACATATACATAGGTATATCCCACAAAATGCTTATTTATTTCTGCATGCTCTCGTATCCATCCTTAACCAAGCACCTGGCATTTAATATAGTTCAAAAATAATTTCTATTCTATTGTGGCACCAAAAAAGTATTCACATGAACAAAACCCAAACCAAAAACTTTACACCCTAACTCACTAAACAACAACAACAACAACAACGAAGACTGGCCAAAATCGACACCAAATAGAAACAGCACAACAACAACAACAACAACAACGACGACAACTACACCTACAACAACAACAAAAGAGGCAACCTCAGTAGCAGCAGCAATTGCAACAACATCAGCAACAGCCGCCGCAGCACCAGCAGCAGCAGCAGCAACTTTTGAAACTTCAACAACAATTGCACCAACAACAAGTAGCACCAGCACAACAATAGCAACAACAACTACACCAACAACAACACCACCACCAATAGCAACAACAACAACAACAACAAGCAGAACAAATAGCAATCCCAGTTCCACACTTAAAACATTTACTTCAACAGATGAGCAGCAGCAGCAACAGGATCATGATCAGGATCATAAGGGAAACATTGGTAACCTGAATCTACCCACCATGGCCAGCACTCCGGCGGATGATGGTCTGCCCAGTGTGGCAGCCTCGACGGCATCCTTCACAGATCAGATACGCATCGATACGAGCGAAGACTTCGAATCGATACTGGGCGTGTATCAGCACGGAGCAGTCAGTTCCGATAATCTAGAGTGCAGCAAAATTGGCAGGTGAGTAAGGGGAAATATTGGGATTATTCTAGGGATATAGTCTGATATTCTATGGATATCTTATATTACTCTGTTGGAAATTTAAAGAGTTTGCATTCATTGTTATATAAATAAAAGAGTGAGAAAACAAAAGCTAATGAGAAACAGGCCTAAAGACAGTAACCTTCTTTCATATTTAAATATATTTTCAATTCATTTATTTATTCAACATAATAATTCAACTTTTAATAACATTTCTCCATGCCTTTGCCAGTGACATCCTTCAGAAGAACGGCAGCGCTGTGGACGCGGCAATTGCGGCTCTGCTCTGCAACGGCCTGCTGACCATCCAGAGCATGGGCATCGGTGGCGGTCACTTGATGAACGTGTACATTCGCAGCGAGCGCCATGCCACGGCCATCGATGCACGGGAACTGGCTCCCTATGCCGCCGAGATGGACATGTTCGATCAGCAGCCGGAAACTTCCTACAAGGGACCACTGAGCATTGCCGTGCCCGGCGAGGTAATGGGCTATCATGAGGCCCATCAGCGTTTTGGTCAGTTGCCGTGGTCGGATCTGGTGGCGCCTTCGCTGGAGCTGTGCTCGAAGGGATACCATGTGTCGCAGCATATGGAACGGGCCCTGCATGCCGCATTGCCGCACATCAAGGAGCACGAGCAGTACCAGTAAGTTGTCGTAGGATTCAAGATATTTCCCTTGAGATACTCTTGCATGCCTTCTTCTAGGATTTATTTGAACAAGGAGACGGGCAAACCGCATAGCGCTGGCACGGTGGTGAAGCCGCCGAAGAATCTCTGCGAGACATACAAGCTTCTTGCGGAGAATGGACCCATGGATCTGTACAATGGCACTCTGGCCAAGCTGCTGGCCGATGATCTGCGCGATGTGGGCAGCATTGTCACGGCCGATGACCTCTTATACTACGAGGCCGATGTGATCAATTCCATCACCATGGATCTGGGAGAGGATACCCTGTATGTCCTGCCGCCCGTCAGTTCCGGCTCTCTGGTGGCCCATACCCTGAGCATCCTGCAGGGCTATAACTTCACCACAGCGGACCTGGCCACTGAGGAGCTGCGTGCCCGTACCATCCATCGGTTCGCGGAGGCCCTGAAGTTTGCCTTTGCCCAGCGATCGGAGCTGGGGGACATGCATTTCATTGATGCCCGCGAGCTGGTCAGTCGTCTCAACAGTCCCGAGTTTGGGGATCAGAACAGGGCCAAGATCAATGACTCGCATGTGCTGCAGGATCCGCAGGCCTACGGGGCCCAGTATAGCACCAACGAGGATCCGGATGGAACTTCCCATTTGGTAGTACTGGCTCCCAATGGGGACGCCGTCTCGGTGACCAGCTCTATCAATTCCTAGTACGTATTTTATTATACCATTTATAAATTATATATTAACAATTTCTTTGGGCACAGCTTCGGTTCCGGTTTGATTGGAACCCGCACGGGCATCGTGCTGAACAATGGCATGAACGACTTTGCCGTGGAGAACAACTACTTTGGCTTGCCCAAGTCGGCGGCGAACACCATTGAGCCGCACAAGCGACCCATGTCCTCGCAGTCGCCCATCCTGCTGGCGGATAAGAACGGTGACATGCGCCTGGTCATTGGAGCCGCCGGCGGTAGCAAGATCATTCCGGCCGTGGTCGAGGTGGCCGCCAGGGTGCTTTGGTTCGGTGAGGACCTGCGGGCGGCTGTGAGTGCGCCCCGCTTCTACCATCAGCTGCTGCCCGACGTCCTGGAGTACGAGGACGGGGGCTATCCGGATTCGCTGCTGCAGCTTCTCACCCAGAAGGGCCACCGGCTGAAGGCCGTGAGCAATACCAAGGCCTCGGTGGTTTCAGCCATTTCCAGAAATGCCACCGCCATCTATGCAAATGCCGATTACCGTAAGCGTGGCGGAGTGGCAGGCTTCTAGGCGGTGTCCCAAAGGATGGGCTTCTCCAGGGAAGTCCGCCAGCTCATCCACACACGCACACACTCACACACACTCAAACCCATCACACACACACGCACATGCGCACACTCACACGCCCTCTCATTGAGATTAGAAAGTGGTGGAGTCGATCAATTCGCATCACGCAAAAGTATTTAAGCTAGCTATGTCTTTTTTACATACTATGTATATCGTACGTTATATAAATTTATATTCTACTACCTAACTACTACCGTATACAATAAAAACAGAAACAAACAAGAGGATACGACTTTATTTTGTGTGCTGGGAGCATTCTTAAGAGTGCCTAGGAAAACTAGGAAAAAAAAACCAAACCGGACTGAAATCGGTTGAGTTTAAGCGAAGTTATGATCAAAAAACCAATAAATGGGTATGCGAATTTTGGGACAAAAAAAATTTTTTTGGGACAAAAAAAATTTAAGGGGTTACATCGTCAAAATTGAAAAAAAATTGGGAAAAATTTTGAAATCAAACTTTTGAATGAAGAAATGTTCTCCTTTGAAAACCAAGAAGAAAAAACCAAACCGGACTAAAATCTGTTGTGTTGTAGCTAGGTTATGATCAAAAAACCATTAAATGGGCATGCGAATTTTGGGACAAAAAAAATTTAAGGGGTTACATCGTCAAAATTGAAAAAAATTGGGAAAAATTTAGAAATCAAATTTTTGAATGCAGAAATGTTCTCATTTGAAAACCAAGAAGAAAAAACCAAACCGGACTGAAATCGGTTGAGTTTAAGCGAAGTTATGATCAAAAAACCAATAAATGGGTATGCGAATTTTGGGACAAAAAAAATTTTTTTGGGACAAAAAAAATTTAAGGGGTTACATCGTCAAAATTGAAAAAAAATTGGGAAAAATTTAGAAATCAAATTTTTGAATGCAGAAATGTTCTCATTTGAAAACCAAGAAGAAAAAACCAAACCGGACTAAAATCTGTTGTGTTTTAGCCAAGTTATGATCAAAAAACCATTAAATGGGTATGCGAATTTTGGGACAAAAAAAATTTTTTTGGGACAAAA